>JAIUZE010016961.1:0-12221 GCA_022085475.1 Heliosperma pusillum
ATCGCTAATGGGTTAAGAAGTCTTGGCCACTCATTCAACCTTACACAATCAAATATCATGAACTATCCACACATTAGTCATGACAAGCATCAAGCATTAAAATCATCAATCTTCTTACTACCTTTCCTTAGAGATACAACCAATCATCAATATAGGGTGAATTAAGATCTACACCATTTTCCTCAAATCACAAATTCATTATAACAACACTAATATTCTGATAAGCATTTATTTAGTCACGTTTTTACCTCATTTTCGTCCCCATTTTTGTCCGTTTACACGGATTTGCGTGTCTTTAATTGCATTTTATTTCCCGATTTCCCGCGCTATGAATATCGATCTCAATTTGCAGGAATTAAGGCGGAAATGAGGAAATCGGTGCATAAAGACCTTACATGAGTCGGGATTCGAAGATGAGATGAAAAATGAAGAATTGAGTAGTCAGGTGGTGCTGGCCGGTCCCCAGACCGGCGGCCGGTCGACCGGCCCAGACCCCCATTTTCCCATACTTAGAAGATTTTGAGACTTTTGAAGGCAAAGTTCCTGGAGTCACTGATGTGTTCCAGGCCGGTCAGAGGCCCGGCGGCCGGTCGACCGGCCGGGAACACAAGACTGAAAAATTCGCCTCTTCTTCTAATTTCTTCCTTAATTTCGAGATACCTATATATACCCCCCCCCCCCCTTATTATTTTGTAAGCAGTTTTTTTACATTCTCCTTAGCACGAAACCCTAGAAATTTGTAACCCAAATTAATCCCTAATTACTCTCCTAATATTTCCCTAATCTAGTTTAGTTTCTCATTTCAAGTTGTTGATTCTAGTATTTCATTTCATTTCTTGGGGTTTGTATTGAAGATTTGGGTGAAGACATTCCCCCATATTCATCAATATAAGTTTTGTTTGGTATTAAATCTCTCACCTTTTTTATTGTTTATGCAATCAATTTGCATTTCTAGTTTATAGTTCATCTTTTGATTGTTATCTTTATTCTTCTCATAGCATAATGTTGATTGAACTCCCCCTTCCCTTTAGTGCTTTGATTCCCTTTACCATGTGTGAGTAGATTATCCTCTAGGGTTTAGGGGAGCCTAAGGGTTGATCATGTGGGGTATTAGGGTGGTTAATTAGCAAGTTTGTGGTAAATGATTTGGGTATTGCCCATATGAACACCAAGTGTTTGATGAAATGTGTGAACGAAAGTTACCATTTTATCAAGCATGGTTTGATCTTCTCTTAAGCGACGGTGGTAGAGACGATTAGACTAAGTGTTGATATGGGTGATTTGAGACAAATGCGATAGCTTTGTTGATGATTATCGATTGTTGAGACATTAGCAATCGATTTTACTCGAATTATTTACCCATTTGCTAGTTACCCGAC
This sequence comes from Heliosperma pusillum, assembly GCA_022085475.1. NCBI lineage: Eukaryota > Viridiplantae > Streptophyta > Magnoliopsida > Caryophyllales > Caryophyllaceae > Heliosperma > Heliosperma pusillum. The sequence continues at coordinate 1,380 of JAIUZE010016961.1, forward strand.
TAACCCATTAAATCCCCCTAAGGTGAACCCTTCACCCTAGCCTTTCCCTTAATTGTTTTCATCTTTATTACCTTGCAATTGATTGTTTTTCCTAGTTTTTAGTTAACTTTCCAATCCGTCTTATTTTAGGCTAGAATAGGATTCAATCGAACTAGTAGTTGACCCCACCATCCTCGTGGATTTCGACCCCTTTATACTACTTTTATTGGGTTATTTTTGATGTTTGTTCTGACGACGAACCGATCATCAAATGGCGCCGTTGCCGGGGATGGCGTAAGGAAACTCGTAGTTTGTTTTGTGTCTTAGATTTAGCCAAGTTACTTGTTGCTTTTGTTGGTTTTTAGTTGTTAGATTATTTGTAGAGTGCCTTGCATTATTGTCTTTCCCTAGTGTGCCCAAAAACGCACTAGGAGTCTAACTTGTTTTTGAGTTTCTTTGAGTGCATGCCTAGGGGTGAAGGGTTGTTCTTGAGCCATCCGGAACCCGAAAGGTTGTTTAGGACTCTCCGTGCCAATACACTTGCTCGGGTTAGGAATTCAAGAAGAGTTAGCCATCAACAAGCCCATACTTCAATTGCTTCTACATCCACTCCAACAATCGATTACCCACAAAACAACACCATTGAACCCATATTTGAAAACCCCTTCTACAATACACAACAAAATACACCACCAAATTCACCACCTACAATACCTCAACAACAAAATCAACCACAAATGACAACTTTACGTGATCGTAACCGTCCCAACCACGATGATACCCAATCTCCAATCAATTTCGGTGTCTTGGCTCCAAACAATTTTGAGATTCACCCGGCTCAAATGAGTTCTATTGAGCGGGATAGCTTTGGAGGCCTCCCCGATGAAGATGCTCATGCCCACTTGAGAAAGTTCAAAAGTAGGGTTGGAATCATGAAAAGGAATGGGGTGCCCGAGGAAACCCTTTGCCTCATGTTGTTCCCATTTTCCCTCAAGGACCGGGCGGAGAGGTGGTTGAATAACCATCCTCCAAACACGTTCACCACTTGGGATGATTTGGCTAAGGAGTTTCTAAGTAAGTACTACCCCGCCTCCAAAACGGCGATGCTAAGAAACGAGATTACCACCTTCCAACAAGAGGATGGAGAGTCCTTGGGAGAAGCATGGGATCGGTTCATTGATTTACTTGCCCGATGCCCTCACCATGGAATTGCGGATTGGTATGTCACCCAAACCTTCTATCAAACTCTCCTCCCTCAAACCAAGGCCATGGTGAATGCTTCCGCGGGGGGAAGTTTTGATCATTTGAATGACCAACAAGGGGCGGCATTGATTAAGAAGATGGTTGAGTCGGAATCTAGCTATGGTACTAGTTCTAGAGGAAATAGCTTGAGAAGGAGTTCTAAGTACCCAAGTGAGAACTTCTCAAATGCGGATACCAATGCCAAGATTGATTTGCTCACACAAACTTTTACAAAGGGTTTTGCCGAGCTTCAAAAAGCTCAAAATCAAAGTCAAGGCCATCATGTGAATGAAGCTAGTGGGTCTTATGCACCTCCTATGGTGGAAGCTTATCAAACCCCCACTTGTGAAATTTGCAATGGATATGGACACACCTTTGAAGTTTGTGGGAACAATGTCTCTTATAACAATGAAGGTGCAAATGATTATCAACATGTGAATGCTTTCCAAGGTATGAACAACAACCCAAGGCCCTCAAGGCCTCAATTCCAAAATCAAGGAGCTTATAACCCAAATTCAAATTTCTATCATCCAAGCTCAACATTTCACCCAAACATGAGTTACAAAAGTCAAAATGTCTTAAACCCTCAACACACTCAAACTCAACCTTCCAACCCTCCGGGTTTTTCCCAACCTAGAGGAGGAGGTCAATTTTCTAGAGGAAACTATAACAATCAATTCAACAACTCTCAACAAGGTCAAGGATCCACCCAATTCCAAAATCAACACTTCAATGATCAAGGTTACAATAACCAAGGTAATTTCCAAAACCAAGGTAATTGGAATCAAGGTCAAGGAAATTGGAATCAAAATCAAGGGAACCAAAACTTCAACAATCAAGGCCAAGGTAATTTTTACCAAGGAAATCAAAGCAATCAAGCAAGCCAAGGGGTTCCCGATCAATCTTTCCAAGGACAAGGGTCAAATTTCAACAACAACCAAGGGTCAAATTTCAACAATCAAGGTTCAAGGGGGCAACAAGGGAATTTTAAAAACAACCAACAAGGAAACTTTAACAATCAACGAAACAACAACCAAGGGTCGAGTAGTCGGAATGACTATGCTTTTGCCCTTCCTTTGACAAATCAACCCCACCAAGAGAGTTATCCTTCAATAAGTGAAGTTTTGCAATTAGTCAAAAACATGGAAATCCAAAACAATTTGGCTTTGCAAAATGTCACTAATGCTCACAAAAAGGAGGTGAGAGAATTGGAAGCTAGGTTAGCTTCTCAAGCTTTGAACAATCCTCAAAGGCCTCCGGGAGGTCTACTTGCTCAAGGGAAAAGCTCCAAGGATGCTTCATCAAGCCACCACGCATGTGCGGTGACTTTAAGAAGTGGCCTAGTGCTTGATAACCCCTACATGGATATGATGAATGATGAGATTCCAAATGATGAGCATGTTGAGGAAGGAGAAGAACTTGAAGAGCCCATTGTGACTCCTACCTTGGAGTCAAAAGATGATGGCAAGGGTGAAGATGGTCAACCCAAAGAGGGAGAAGAAGGGTATGTCGAAATTATGCCTTATGAAGAGGAGATGAACAAGGATGTCATTGATGACGGAGTAGAGGTACAACCAATGGCAAGAGCGAAGGTAACCAAGAAAACTCCCATTCCAAAGGTATCTTTTAGCACTCCACTTGTTGTTTCCGATATCCCCTACCCCTCTAGAGCTTTGAAAACTAAGGAAAACTTCAAGTTCACCCAATTTAGAAAAATGCTTGAGGTACTTGAAGTGACCTTACCTTTCACCGATGTTATATTGAACATGCCCACTTACTCAAAATTTCTAAAAGACATCTTGACTCATAAGAGGACTTTGGGTACCCAAGATGTTATGATTATGGAGGCGGAGTGTAGTGCTCTCCTCATTAATCCTAACTCTTTTAAACTGCCAAAAAAACTTGGGGACCCCGGAAGTTTCTCTATCCCTTGTGTTGTGGGGGGAGTCATGATTTCAAGGGCATTATGTGACAATGGTGCAAGTGTAAGTGTCATTCCCTTAACTATTGCTAAAAGACTTGGACTTGAAAGTTTAACCCACACTTCTATGACTCTACAACTAGCGGATAGGTCCGTTAAGCAACCTTTGGGTGTGCTTGAGGACGTACCCGTTAAAGTTGGCAAATTTGTGATCCCCACGGATTTCGTTGTCCTAGATATCCCGGAGGATAGCCACACTCCCATCATCCTTGGTAGGCCCTTTTTGGCTACCGGAGGAGTCCTCATTGATGTGAGGGACGGGCGGCTAACCTTTAGGTTGGGAAACGAAACCCTTGAATTTAATCTTCCACATCTAGTGAAGGGACCAATGTTTCACAAAGCATGCTCGGTAGAAGTCATTGAAGAAGTGGTTGAGAAGGTGCATGAAGAGGAGCAGTATGAAGAAGAAGCTCTACAAGTGGCACTCCATGATGAGGAGATGGGAGATGACCACGAGGTAGATGATGAACTAATGAAGAAGGTGGAGGGCCTTCTCCCTCCAAAGGTACAACTTAAGCCCGTACCTCCCTCACTTAAGTACTCTTTTTTAGGTGAGGGAGAGACTTATCCCGTTATCATTAATGCTAATTTAAGTGAAGGCCAAGAACTTGAACTTTTGAAAGTCTTGAAAACTCATAGGGGTTCACTTGGATATAGCATTGATGATATCAAAAGGGTAAGTCCTAATCTTTGCATGCATAGGATTGTCTTGGAGGAGGGTAGCAAACCTAAGGTAGATGGGCTACGTAGGTTGAACCCTAAGATGGCGGAAGTGGTTAAAAGTGAGGTTATGAAGTTGTTAGAGGCCGGGATTATCTACCAAATAACCGATAGTTCTGGGGTGAGCCCCGTCCATGTAGTGCCCAAGAAAGGAGGGGTGACTATGGTGGAACAAGAGGATGGGACTCTCTTAGCTTCTAGACCCGTGACCGGGTGGCGGATGTGCATTGACTATCGCAAACTAAATGCCGCCACCCTCAAAGACCACTACCCCATCCCCTTTATTGACCAAATGCTTGAAAGGTTGGCGGGGCATTGTTACTATTCATTTCTGGATGGTTATTCCGGGTTTTTCCAAATCCCCATACACCCGGAAGACCAAGAGAAAACCACATTCACTTGTCCCATAGGAGTTTATGCTTATAGGAGGATGCCCTTTGGGCTTTGTAATGCTCCGGGGACTTTCCAACGGTGTATGACGGCTATTTTTGCCGATTTTCTTGAGAAGAGTATGGAGGTCTTCATGGACGACTTAAGTGTCCATGGAGACTCATTTGATCTTGGGCTTTTGAATTTGTCTAATGTTTTGCAAAGATGTGAGGAGCACAACCTTGTCCTCAATTGGGAGAAATGCCACTTCATGGTGGAGGAGGGGGTTGTGCTTGGTCACATCGTGTCTAAGAGAGGCATAGAAGTTGATATGGCTAAGGTTTCGGTAATAGAAAACTTGTCACCCCCTACAAATGTGAAAGGAGTGAGAAGTTTTCTAGGCCATGCAGGCTTTTACCGACGTTTCATCAAAGATTTTTCTAAAATAGCCAAGCCTTTAACTTCTCTTCTTCTCAAAGACACACCATTTGTATTTGATGAATTTTGCTTGAGTGCTTTTTGTAGGTTGAAGGAGGCTCTTGTGACGGCTCCCATAATCCGATCACCGGATTGGAGCCTTCCCTTCGAAGTTATGTGCGACGCCTCCGATTATGCGGTCGGGGCGGTGCTTGGCCAAGTTGTGGACAAGAGGCACCATGTAATCTACTACACAAGCAAAACTCTTGATCAAGCCCAAGTCAACTACTCTACGACGGAAAAGGAGATGCTAGCTATTGTTCATGCCGTGGAAAATTTCCGGCAATACTTTGTTGGTGCTAAGGTTGTGGTATACTCGGATCACTCCGCTTTGAGGCAATTGTTAGTGAAAAAGGATGCAAAGCCAAGGCTCTTGAGGTGGGTTCTTTTACTTCAAGAGTTTGACTTGGAAATTAAAGACAAGGCGGGGTCGGAGAATGTTGTTGCCGACCACCTATCTAGATTGACTACCGAAGATCATGGGTTGAAGGGTGAGAGTGGCCCGATCAATGAGTGGTTGAGAGAAGATAGTTTGATGATGATAGGTGGTAAATCACCATGGTTTGCGGACTTGGCAAATTTGATTGTGAGCGGGTTTATTCCGGAAGAGGTGGATGCTAGAGCTAGGAGGAAGTTGAAGCATGACTCAAAACGCTATTTTTGGAATGACCCACATTTTTTTCGCAAGTGTGGTGATGGCATATTTCGAAGATGTGTTTCTAGGGAAGAAGGCATGGAGATAGTCGATCGAATTCACAACTCGGCCTATGGGGGCCACCTTGGTACATCTCGCACCATTGCAAAGGTGTTACAAGGTGGTTTCTTTTGGCCATCTATGTTCAAGGATACCCACTACTTTGTCAAATCTTGTGATCGATGCCAACGAACGGGGAATATAAGTCAAAGAAATGAGATGCCCCTTCAAAACATTCTTGAGATTCAGCTTTTTGATTGTTGGGGAGTTGATTTCATGGGACCATTCCCCAACTCTTGTGGGAATGAGTACATTTTGGTGGCGGTGGACTATGTGTTCAAGTGGATTGAAGCCGTTGCTACCCCAACAAATGATGCTAAGGTTGTTATCAAGCTCTTCAAAAACACTATCTTTCCAAGATTTGGGACCCCAAGGGTGGTGATTAGCGACGGGGGTTCGCACTTTAGGAAGAGCACTTTCAAGATCTTGCTTTCTTCCCATGGTGTCACTCATAAGACCGCTCTTGCCTACCACCCTCAAACTAGTGGGCAAGTGGAGGTCTCAAACCGTCAAATAAAAGCCATCTTGGAGAAGACCACTAGCAAAGGTAGAAAGGATTGGTCTTAAAAGCTTCCGGATGTTCTTTGGGCCCTTCGCACCGCTTTCAAAACTCCACTCGGCACAACTCCCTACAAGCTTGTCTATGGCAAAGCTTGTCACTTGCCAATCGAGTTGGAGCAAAAGGCATGGTGGGCCTTGAAGGAAATGAACTTTGACATTGATATGGCCGGAGAGCTACGTTTTCTCCAAATGAGTGAACTTGAAGAATTAAGACTTGATACCTACGAGAGCTCGAAGATCTACAAGGAGCAAACAAAGAAATGGCATGATGCCAAATTGGTTGATAAAGATGTAAAAGTGGGTGACCAAGTCTTACTCTAAAATTCTAGAGTCAAGTTGTTTCCGGGAAAGCTACGCTCGAGATGGTCGGGTCCTTTCAAAGTTATCGACATTTCACCACATGGAGCTTTTGAACTTTGGAGCGAAGAAGGAGGTAATTTCAAAGTCAATGGGCATCGAGTGAAAAGATATTTTGATGGCGATGAAAAAGGAACGGTGGAAGTACTCTTCCTTGGGGATCCACTTCCCGAGGAGGAGTCTTGTTTGTAAACTCTTGTGATTTGATAGGTTTGGTGGAGTCCCTCAACAACCACCAATTTTTGTATATAGCATGCATATTAGGAATAGTTGTGAAGATTTGGATTTGTGTACTCGGGTTTTTCGTCTTTAGGAAGAAGTTTTAGGAAAGTTTGAAACACTTGTAGTCGGGTTTGGTTTGAAACCGTATCATTGGGATTATGTTGATTGGGTGGATATTGTTGGTGACTTGGGTTTCTTTGGGGATTTGTTGTGGATTTGAAGACGAAGTGAAGAAGTGCAGGTGCTCCAGGCCGGTCGACCGGCAGCCGGGGTGCCGACCGGCCCAGAGCACTCTAGAAGGTGAATCTTGAAGTGTGAAAATTGAAGTGCAGGTGTTCCAGGCCGGTGGACCGGCAGCCGGGGTGCCAATCGGCCTGGAGCACATTATCATAGGAGAAGGATTTTTGGAATTTTTCGAGCTGTTTTCTGTGCCGGTGGACCGGCGGCCGGTCTGACGACCGGGCCAGAGCGCGTATAACTGCAATTTTGGAAGTTGATTTTTTTTTAGCTGAGGTCCAGGCCGGTCGACCGGCAGCCGGGGTGCCGACCGGCCTAGACCGCCTGAACACACAAAACTTCAAAAAACCAGAAAAATCAAAAATTTGACTTGGGGTCCAGGCCGGTCGACCGGCGGCCGGTGCCTGGACCGGCCCAGAACCCTACCCGAGAGCTATAACCACTCGTGAGACCCTTTATTTCTTTCACTCTTCTTCATTCTTCTTTCTTTCTTTACCTTTCTTCCTTCAAATCTCCACAAAAACTCCAACAAAACCCACAAAAACTCACACAAATCACCACATAATTCACCAAATCCAACATCAAACCCCCAAATTAACCCACTACATCAACTAAATTCATCCCAAAACCTCAAAAACCCAATTTTTCCCTCTTTCAATTGAATCTAACGAAAATCACCATGGCTCAACAACCACCTAGGAAAAGGACAAGGGCTCAACTTGAGGCGGAGTTGGAGGCTAGGCTCCAGCAAGTGACGACGGGAATGGGTCCGGATAACGATTTTCCGGATATCGTCTTCGTAAGCGAAATCGCAAGAGGTAAATTTCAATGTTTAAAGCGTAGACCTCTTCCCCACTCCCGTTTTATTTGTCGGAATACTATGCGGAACCTCGGCCTTGATACGGTCACTCTTGAACTTTTCAAGGGTTTGGGTATGGGGGAACTATACGGGCAGCACTTCCGTACTTACCCCCGTCTTACTTGGGAATTTTTGAGTTCGTTTAGTCATGAGAAGGATAGAAATACGGGTATGGTCAAAATTGTTTCCTTTCGCCTTCTTAATACTGCATTTAACCTTCCCCTTGAGAAATTTTGTAAGGTTTTAGGGGTCAAATTTCATAAGTCGTACAAGGTCCCCGAAAACTTTAATGTGAATGATGTGTGGACTGCTATATCGGGTTTTGAATTTGAGAAGGTAACTAAGAGGCCGGCAAATGCTTGCCACAATGCCCCTATTAGGTTTTGGGATAGGTTTATGGGTTGGACGTTGTTTGGGAGAGAGGAGTGTCATAATTTTAGGGCCGATGAGCTTTCGATTTTGGCGGCTTACTTGTTCCAACAGCCGAATAAATTTGGGATCAACATCGGTCATCATGTCGTTATCCACTTCCAGAAAATTGCCAATGACCCGTTTAGCCCTACCGGAATCCATTTAGGGGGGATTGTTACCAAGATTGCTCATGTCCTATGTAGAGATGCTCTAGATGAGCGTAATTTGAGGTGTTTAGGGGGATTCTCATTGTTGACGGAGGATTACATTTTTAAGAAGCTTGAGTGGGTAATAAAGAGAGTTGAGGACGGGAAGACTTATTGGAGGATTCGAGGGGTAAATTCTATTCCCCTCCCTAATAGTGCGGCTATGAAAGTGGTTCCTGATAGCGCGCACTATCTTCTCCCCTTAGAGGAGGAGAACCCTCCACCACCACCTGAAGAAACCCCGGAAGATCCTTTAGCTCCATTTACCGCATTTAGGCGAGATCCTACTGCCCCCGTCACTACATATAGGAGAGAGGAGCGGGGCCCCACTTCCACCACATTGCCTTATATGAGCCCCTTCTATCATCAGCAGCAGTGGCGCCCTTGGCCCAATTCATCCCAACCCGACGCATCCACTTCCACCACTACCAGTTACCCACCGTTGGATCCCTCCTTGATCCAGTTCATGGCCGACATGACTTTGGCCTCCGAGGCAGCAGCTACGGAGAGAGAGGCAGCGGCTAGGGAGAGAGAGGCGGCAGCTAAGTGGCGTGAGGAGGAAGCTCGGGATAGAGCTCTTTTGTCGCAGCGGATGGACCGGATGTATTATGACTTGGCTCTTGGCCAATACCCTTCTTACGATAATTGGTGTAGGGAGGGGTATAGGGAGCCAGTTGGCCCACATCCGTCCTATTTCATGTGGCCGGAGGGCGGGTATGATCAGGGTTCTAGGGTGTTTGGTGATTTCAATGTTCAGCCAGACTATTATTCTTCTGCGCCGGGTTTTACTCAGCCGGTAGTTGATGAGGAGGAGGTGGACCCAGAGATTGCGGCTCAGAATGCCGAGTGGTTTGACAGGATGGGTCCACGGTTCGAGATTGTGGAGGGTGGCGGCTCTGGTTCGGGAGCCCAGGAGGTAGATGCGTCTTTTGCTGAGGCCAGTCATGGCCAATTTGATACTACATCCTCTGATTTCACTGGATACTCTTGAGGCCGGAAACCCATGAGTATGATCCCTTTTAATCCAAATCTTCATCATATTTATATTTTCGCATGCATTTAGATAGTTGTATTATATCTTAGTTTAGTTATCCATTTAGTTGCATCCATTTAGGCTTGCATTAGAATTTAATTTTGTAACATATCGTCACATGTTAGCCTTGCATCCATATAGCGTAGTTGCATTTTGTTTGGTGTCATTTTTAGACTTTCCCGTGGTTGGTACCCCCATGAGGGGCGTGCATTTATGCATTTTACCGCCACGACGAGACTCCGATATGACACACTAGACTTTCCTGTGGGAGGTACCCCCATGAGGGGCTTGCATTTATGCACCTTACCACCGCAGCGAGACTCTAGATTAGCATATAGTGTAGTTTGCATTTACTTAGAGCTAACCCTCTTGTATATATTGTTCATATTGTGATTATTCATCAAAAATCAAAAACCCCAAAAACAAGTTTTTATTTTTCAAAATATTTAAAAACCCAAAAACATGTTATTTGCTTTGAATTCGCCCCTCACACCATGTAAATACCAAGTGTGGGGAGGGAATTCCCAAAAAAATTGAAAAACCCAAAAAAAATTTGTTTTGTTTTTCCTTTTCTTTTTTCTCTCCTTTCGTATTTGAGTCACTTACTCGGGGACGAGTAAGACTTAAGTGTGGGGAGGATTTTATTTCTTTTGTATATATCGTTGATTTTTGAAAAAGTTGAAAAATGCCTAAAAATCGAAAAAAAAATTGAAAAATTTTCCAAAAAATATATGTTTAGATTAGTTTGTATATAGTTTATTTTGTATATATTGCCGTGTGTTTCTTTTTATCTCCATCCATAGGTGCGCCCCACATCATATGAGGCACGAAAAAGGGAAAATGAAGACGCGTTGGTGAGATCTTTCCTATTTCTCTTCTCCCTTATCTCCTTTCCTTCTTACTTGAGGACGGGATGTGTTGATGACGATGGTGTGAATTTTGTTGATTGGCGTGTGTGCCACTTGTGTGCTGTTAGGAGATAGCATTAGCTTATGTGTCATATAGTCGGTTAGAGCATGTGCATTTAAGTTGTATATATGCTAGATTGCATCATGGCATATAGTTGCATTTAGAAAAATGTTTTAATAATTGTCCTTTTGGAAAACTTGTTGAATGTGCATAGTCCCTTTTTGCTACTTTTTTATTCATAAAGTGTTCATCTTAATCGTGGAATTTTAGACGCCCTGGGTTGTGCATTTTTAGTGAGTTTTAACCCGTCTACTAGTGCCGAGTCACGAGTTTGCGCTTATTCCACCTCGACACCCTCGATTGATGTGATTATTCCGATGGTAGAAAGGATTCTTAGGTGACCGTTCTTGCTATGCAACCAACCATGATTCATTGTTCTTCCACTTTTGATCAAAAAAAAAAGGAAACAAGTCAAACAAGCTGAAAATATTGAGTCAATTATCATCTTTTCTTGTTTTCGTCGAG
>JAIUZE010016962.1:0-35080 GCA_022085475.1 Heliosperma pusillum
TTGTCGAGTCTCAATCTTATAAAACTTATACCGCTAACGGTGAGATGCAAGCCCTAGTGAGCGTATTCGGTTGCCTAAGAGTGTCTTCCCCGAGTCTTTGTATAACATGATGGATTCGGACTTGTACTTCTTATACTCTTATCATTATATATCGATTGGCCTATCTATCCTTATCGTATCTCACATGTATATCTTTATGTATGCATGCTCTACTTTTGTATTTCCTTCTATGTACGTTTAATGTGATATGGTTGGGAGAACCCGGAGTTACTCCCCACTGATTGTGGCGTTCATGTTTTTCATGGATGAACAGGTTGCTTGCATGGATGGCTTTTTGCTTATGCTATTTTGGGTTCGGGTGTGAGCTAGCGGGCGTTGTCCCTGGAAGTTTCACCTCTAGACGATTTTAACTAGTTTTGCTAAACACTTGTTCTTTGATAACATTTTGAGAGACTCCGTCTCTTTGTTATATTCCGCACTTAGTTTGTAATATTTTGACACTCCTCGTTTTATCTATCTTGCATGTATAAAAGTTTTTCAAACTTCATATTTCCGCATATTATTTCACATGCTTGTATGTTTTATATTTCCGCATTCGCGAGGGTTGTCACAGTTGGTATCAGAGCTTTATCGCTCCAGACGCACACACGTGAACCCTAAACTTAAACTACTTGACCTTGAAATAATAAATGAGAATGAGAGATGGGTAGACTTAAGGACCTAAGGTGGTAGTCTTGGTGTACTTGATGTTTGTTAGGTTCTAAGTTGTTTGTTGATTGTGTTGAGTGATGTTATGTATGTTTGTACCTACCTTTTTAAGGTGGATCATTGTGTTACCTAGAAGAAGTATCCTCTACCGAATATTTGAAGATTTACAAGCCTAATTGAAGTTTATTTCTTCCTCATCTATGAATTCTCTCGTCCTTAATGTATTATGCTCTCTTCCTTCTATCTAGGTGCTTCTTTCTCTTCAAACTTGTTTGCCTCTTGGAAATTACTCTTGACAGTTTCTCCATCTTACCATTGGTATCCTTACCTTCCTCTTGTAACAATTTTGTGGATGCCATACCCATTTGTTAGTGGTATATTATAATTGGTCGGAAGAACTTTGAATTTTGTGGAATATTAGTGATTGTTAGAATGAATTCGTGATTTGAGCAAAATGGTGTAGATCTAAATTCACCCTATATTGATGATTGGTTGTATCTCTAAGGAAAGGTAGTAAGATAAGTTTGATGATTTTAATGCTTGATGCTTGTCATGACTAATGTGTGGATAGTTCATGATATTTGATGGTGTAAGATTGAATGAGTTGGTAAGACTTCTTAATCCATAGCGATTTAATCTTTGAATTTAGGAGTTGAATGATGCATGAGTTGTAAAATGCTTTTGAGACTAAGTGACTTCTTGTGGGTTCTAGTTTATGTGTTAGAGTATAGGCTTGGTGAAAAAGCATTTGGCTATAGTTCTTGGATTTAAAGATATGATCTTATCGTATGGTATCGGAGACTCGTTTGGAGTAGTAAGGTTTCGTTGTAAGTTGAACCATATTACTTGAGGATTATGATGTGAGCTATGATGGAAATACCTTGGGATGTTAATGATGATGTTTGACTTGAGGTTGTACTTTGATAAAAATGAACTCGTGGGCTATATGATGTTGATAATGACGTTTTGTTCGGTGTTCTACCTTGTGGCCGTAGGAGTTTAAAAGAGATTAGTATGGAGAATTCCTCATTGGGTCTTCGGTTTTTGAAACCTTTGGGAATGTGTCAAATAATGGAGTTGAGAGAATGTTATTATACTGGAGTTGCAATTCCGCATTTGGGATTCCGTGAGATATGAAAGGACGGATGAATTGGGTTGTAATCGATTTGTTAAATCTAGGTGTACCTTACGTTGATGATTGTGGTACGATGGTCCCTTGTAAGAGACCTTTGTTTGGGATGAGTTGCTTTACTCTCACCCTAAGTTTGAAAAGGGAACTTTGTGGATTAAATCTTAAACCCTTACTCGTGCCATCATTCCTTTTCATTTCCATTCTTGAATGTTTTTGTCAAGATTGATCTTTAAGAAATTACAAGCTCGTACTTTCTTTCTTACTCATATATCTTTATAACTCTACTATCTGCTTTGTCTCTTCCTTAAACTCGTTTTCCTTTTTCGCCTTCGTCTTTTTCATCTTATCGTAGTCTTTAATGACGCTTCCTAATGTTCCTTGTATCATGTTCATTTATTCCTACTCTCTTGAGAGGTAGTTTTTCTTATTAACTAACGTAAGGGTTAGTAGGTGTGTTTTGAAGAAGTTTCGAATATGGTACCTAACCGTCCTATTAAACTAGTTTCATGTTTAGATGATTTTAAGGAATTGAGGATAAACTTAGGATGAAACTCTCCTAGTGGTTTTATACTATGAAAGCTTGACGTTGCAATATCATTTTGAGGATTGAAATAAGCATAATGATAGTTTGTAGTTGTGGGTAAGAAGTTTAGTGATCTCTTAAATGTTACTTGGGGAAATTGTTGTCTTTAAATGTTGGACCCTAACGGGAATAGATACCTTGTGGAATTTGGATTGGATGGCCAAAGTTTGAGGAGTATTGTCATAAATGAAAATTGATTCATTTTGAGTTTTAGATGATCTAGATGATTTGAATGGTTGTCTGATTGCCAAGTGATTGGTCATTTATGGTTTGGAATTAGTAATTCTCTTTTATTCTTAAGGAACCGTAGTTTGCTAATGTGACTATTTATATTTGAGGCTTCGAGCGTAGTAATGATCGAATTAAGGATGTTATGGCGTATTAAAGAATTCTTATAACCGATAATGGATTGTGGATTTTCCGTTGTCGTGAGACTTTGGATGAGACTAGTTGGATCTTAGATAATTATATTTGGTTGCGTGGATTGTGTTTTGATTTTCGAGGATGAGAAAGTCCATTGTAAATTTAGGATAATGAGTTTGAAGTAAATTGGATTAAAGGATTTCATGGTGAGTCCTTTACTTTGTGGTTGTTAGGGATCATGTTTCCATAGACAAATATTTTGTTGGTAGGATTTCTGATGATTGAAAATGATGAGTTGCAAATTGGGTAAATTGCATCCTCTTGAGGATTAGAGTATTAGTAGAGTTAGTTCTATCGAGTTCTTGTAGATCTTCGTGCCGACTTCATCGTGATTCTTCATATCCCTAAGAGTTCGATTTGTTTTGTTTTTGCGTGTTTTGTTTACATTCTCATTCACTTAATTGTGTTTGTGATGCTCGAGTCGCTCTATGTACGTGTAATGTGTTCTTATTTTGATTTTATCTTTGAGAAAACCTTCGAATTTCCATATTGTATTTCTAATTTAACTTTTCAAAGAAGTCTAAAGATGGATTGTGTACCCTCATTTTGGAGAAAATAGATTTCTTTTGCTTTTATACCTGGATTTTGCGTTTGGTTGGATGTTTGGACTTGTTATTGGAGACGTCTGGTGACTAGTCCTGCACTTACTAACGTTTGCTTTGAATTTCGATTTCACTATTTCGACTTTAATTTGATTTGGATAATTAGAGTTCTCGTTCGCGACGAGCATTCTTGTGATCCGTAAATAGAGTTTCGCTCTTATGAAAAATTTCCTTAAATCGTTTTTGAGATGAACCTCGTTTCATAAATATTTTTCCCTTATAAAAGTTTTCGTATTAATTTTGTAAACCGATTCTTGTCTTTGATACTTTTGTTTTCTACTCTCAAGTTTCGAGGACGAAACTTTTTAAAAGGTGGGGTGATTGTAACACCCGGAAATGTACCCTATTTTTCTAGTAGAAATATTTTACGAAATCTTTTCAGTAATTTTAAGCTTTAATTTATAATTTTAAGTTTCGAGTCGAATTTAGAATTTCCGAGTTAGTATTTGGAATTTCTGCGAGATTCCATGAAAAAGCCGTCTTAAGGCGAGTTTGACTTTTTGGTTGACTTTTCCTTACTTATACTCTAATTTCCTTAACCTAATTCTTCATTTAACACAAATCAAGCACACAACCCCCTTTCTTCTCCCTTAAGGAATCTCATCTTTTCCCTCTTTGATTTCGATCTTTGAATCACCGTATCTCCTTCGTTCTTTGACGGAATTCACGTAAGTTCGTCTTATTCTTCCCCTCTTAGCTTCCTCTATCCGGATTGGTAATAAAATTACCGTCTTTCTCGCTTTTTAAATTATCCGTCTTTCTCAAGATGGATGATATTCCTCTTTTATTATCTAATTGTTTGTAGGTGGAGACTAGGAAAGCTTAGTAACCGTTTGAAGACGCGTAAAGGTAACGGTGAAGGGGTACTCGGTATCATTTACGTGTTTTGCATGCTTTATATGTTAGAAATCGTATTTAGAATACGATTAGAAGCTTAGGAATCATGTTATGATTTATGATGGTTGTTGTTTGATGATTGTTGATGATGAAGATTGATTGTTGATAATTATTAGAAGTGAATTAGGAGAATTGAAAATGATAGGTTTGGTGTTGGTGGTTCTCGGGTAGAAGGGTGTTCCTGGCCGAAGGACCGGCAGCCGGTCTAGTGCCCGGCTGGGAATTTCCTGCACCGACCCTTTTTCGTAGAATGATCATAACTTCTTCGTTACTTGCTTGTTTTGAGCTTGTGACCACTCGTTGGAACCGTAAGAGGATAAGCTATCACCTCGACTTGGAATTTCTGCATTCCCATATCTAGAACTCTAGTTATGACCGTTTGAAGTAGACCCTTGTTTTGATAGTTTCCAAACTGGTGATTTTTGTGATTTTTAGTGTTGTGCTCCGAGCCGGGGTACCGGCCGCCTCCCTCCACCCCGGCCTGGAATACATCAGTAAGTGAAGTTGGATTTTTGGTGTTGTGCTCTGTGCCGGTCTACCGGCCGCCGGTCAACTGACCGGCCTAGACTACGTTCCTCTGTTTTTTTTGGTTTTTGCCTGTGTTCTGAGCCGGCCCACCGGCCGCCGGTCTCCAGCCCGGCCTGGAACACGGCTGTATGCATTTCCTTTATTTTCTAAAACTTGTGATTTATAATAGTTCGCATGATCCGTTTATCGTATAATTTTATGTAATGTCTTATAATATTCATGTTTCGAATATATGATATCTCTTTCGCATGTATCACATGTTTTGTGACGGTTTTCGATATGTTCCCTCTTTGAGTCGGTTTTTACAAATGAGTCGGTTTGAGCACTATTTTGTCTTGTGCTTTGTATTCTCATTTCCTTGGCTACCTTCCCGTTCGTAAGGCTGGAATGTCGGAACGGAGAGGTATCCTACTGCTTAAATGCATGTGTTAGTGGGCATATGACGACGTTGTTGGGAGTTGAACGCTAGGCGTTGATCGACCCGGCCGTCAAATGTTGTATACTTGCGAGGTGGTGTTATTTGCATGTAGCGTACCGCATGTTATGTGGCTTGAGCTCGTTTTCCGCCTCTTTCGTGAATTGATCTACCGAGAATATGGGTACTCGGCATTTATTATTATTTAAGCCCGAGTCTTGGGTGCGAAACGTGATCGCATATCGAATCGGAAAATGTGATTCCGAGAATCTGGCCAGGTTTAGATTAGGAGCCTTATCGTCGTGCTACCAGGAGGAAAATAGTCTACATAGGCGAAATGTAAGCAGCGCGTATGAGTTCAGGGAAATGTTATCCCGTGGATGCCTTTAATCATTCTTGCTGGGACACGATGCTAGTGCGTTTCATTTACCGTGAGAATTGTCGTCTTGTGTCGTCTTTGAATGCGTGATTTCATGATATTGTTCATGGTCATTGCATGATTGGACACAGTCATTGTCTTGGTTCGTGAATGGATGATAATATGTTGGATATTAGGTGATCATCGCATGACTTGACTGGTTTGTCTGTCGAGTCTCAATCTTATCAATCTTATACCGCTAACGGTGAGATGCAAGCCCTAGTGAGCGTATTTGATTGCCTAAGAGTGTCTTTCCCCGAGTCTTTGAATAACATGATGGTTACGGATTTGATTTCTATATGATCTTATCGTTATATCTCGTATTGCCTATCTATTCTTATCGCAATTCACATGGATGTATATATATGCATGCTTTACTTTTGTTTTTCCTTATATGTACGTTTGATGTGATATGGCTGGGAAAAACCCGGAGTTACTCCCCACGTGACTGTGGCATTCATGTTTTTTTCATGGATGAACAGTTGCTTGCATGGATGCGTTTGTATCTGATATTTTTTGGGGTTCGGGTGTGAGCTATCGGGCGTTGTTCCCCTGGAAGATTAACTCTAGAACGATTTAGCTTATTTGCCTAAACACTTGTTCTTTGTTAACATTTTGAGAGACTCCGTCTCTTTGTCATTTTCCGCACTTAGTTGAAATATTTTGACACTCCTCGTTTTATTTAACTTGCATGTATAAAAGTTTTTAAAAAAATACCTATTTCCGCAATATAATTCACATGCTTGTTTATTTATTATTTCCGCATTCGCGAGGGTTGTCACAGTTGGTATCAGAGCTTTATCGCTCCCGACGCACACACGTGAACCCTAAACTTAAACTACTTGACCTTGAAATAATAAATGAGAGATGGGTAGATTAAGGACCTAAGTTGGTAGTCTTTGGTGTACTTGATGTTTGTTAGGTTCTAACTTGTTTGTTGATTGTGTTGAGTGATGTTATGTGTTTGTATCTACCTTTTTGAGGTGGATCATTGTGTTACCTAGAAGAAGTACCCTCTACCGGAGATTTAAAGATTGACAAGCCTAATTGAAGTGTATTTCTTCCTCATCTTTGAATTCTCTCGTCCTTATTGTCTTATGATCTCTTCCTTTTATATTAGTGCTTCTTTCTCTTCCAACTTGTTTGCCTCTTGGAAATCACTCTTGATAGTTCCTCCATTTTACCATTGGTATCCTTACTTTCCTCTTGTAACATTTTTGTGGATGCCATACCCTTTTGTTTGTGGCATATTGTACTTGGTTGGAAGAATTTTAGACTTTGTGGAGTATTAGTGTTTGTTAGAATGATTTTGTGATTTGAGGAAAATGGTGTAGATCTTAATTCACCCTATATTGATGATTGATTGTAACTCTAAGGAAAGGTAGTAAGATAAGTTTGATGATTTTTATGCTTGATGCTTGTCATGACTAATGTGTAGATAGTTCATGGTATTTGATGGTGTAAGGTTGAATGAGTTGGCTATGGCTTCTTAACTCATTAGTAATTTAGTCTTTTGGACTTAGAAGTTTAGTATTGTTTTGAAGACCATGCTTATGATATGTCTAATTGGTGTAAATAAGAAGTTTTGAATGATATCTTGAGGTGAGAATTACTTTTGAGGTTAAGCGACTTCTTGTGCATGGTTTCCTATTATGTGTTTATGAGTATACACTTGGTGGAAAAGTACTTGACTATAATTCTTGGATTTAGAATTTTGATCTTATATCATATATCGGAGACTTGGTTGAGGTAGTAAGTCGTTATGATAGACTAAACCATTTTACTTAAGGATTATGGCATCAGTGGAATCTGATTAGATGAGCTATGTCGGTGATGCCTTAGGATGTTGATGATGACGTTTTGTATGGTGTTTTACCTTGTTGGGCCATAGGAGTTGGAAAGAGATTTGTATGAAGAATTCCTTGTTAGTCTTTTGGTTTTTGAAACCTTTGGGGTTGTATTGAATATTTGAGCTAAAGGAATGTTACTATGCTTGTGTTGCAATTCCGCAATTTGGAATCCGTGTTCTGTGAACGGATGGACGAATTGAGGTGTAGTCGATTTATCAAATCTAGGTGTACCTTACTTTGATGATTGTGGTACGATGGTTCCTTGTAAGAGACCTTTGTTATTGAGATGATTTGCTTTGCTATCACCCTAAGTCTGAAAGAAGAAACTTTGTGGATTAAACCTTAAACCTTTACTCGTGCCATCATTCCTTTTCATTTCCATTCTTGAATGTTTTTGTCAAGATTGATCTTTAAGAAATTACAAGCTCGTACTTTCTTTCTTACTCAGATATCTTCATAACTCTACTATCTGCTTTGTCTCTTCCTCAACCTCGTTTTCCTTTTTCGCCTTCGTCTTTTAATTCCTTCTTATCATAGTCTTTTGATGTTGCCTCCTAATGTTCCTTGTATCATGTTCTCTTTTCCCTACTCTCTTGAGAGGTAGTTTTCTTATTAGCTAACGTAAGGGTTAGTAGGTGTGTTTTGAAGAAGTTTCGAATATGGTACCTAACTGTCCTATTGAGCTAGATTCATGTTTAATTGACTATAAGGAATTGAGGATAAGTAGGTTGAACCTCTCTTGGTGATTTTAGACTTTGAATCTTGATATTGTAATATCACCTTGAGGATCGAATAGATCGTAATGATAATTGTTGTTGTTAAGGATTATAGTGGTTGCTTTAAAGATTACTTAAGAATTTATCGTCCTTATGTGTTGGACCCTAACGGGAATAAATACTTTGTGGAATTTGGATTGGATGACACAACTTGAGGAATATTGTCATAAGCGAAAACCGTTGTATTGGGAGTTTGAAAGAGCTAAATAAATTGATTTACGGTCGCATTGCTCTAATGAATGGCAAAAGTTAAGTGAAATGAGTTTGTGAGACTAATCTCTTTTGAGGGTTAGTGATTCGACTTTTGAAGAGGAGAAGGTTCGTTGTTAATGATTTAGGATAATGAATTTTGGAATAAATTGGATCAAAGGATTTCATGGTAAGTCTCTTTTACCTGGTGGTTGTTAGCAATCATGTTTCCCTAGATATAAACATTTTGTTGGTGGTTTCTATAGAGTTTTGATGGAGCTAAGAAAGATAGAGTGTGTAATGAATCTTTCATGTGATTGTTATTTGCTGGAAGTCCTACCGTGCCGCGTGACCATCAGTAATTCTAATTTGGATTTGATAATTGGGATTTGTTTCTGCGAGTTTCTGATTATGAAGTATTTTTGTATGATTCTGATGATTGAAAATGAGGAGCTTGCAAATTGGTAAATTGTATTCTCTTGAGGATTTGGTTTATTAGTATGCGTAATGATGTTCGAATTCTTGTAGACTTCCTGCCGACTTCATCGTGATTCTTCCTATTCCTAAGAATTCGATTTGTTTTGTTTTTGCGTGTTTTGTATATATTTTGTTATCGTGATTTGTGAACTTGATGTTCGAGTCGCTCTATGTATGTGTAATGTCTTGTTATTTGATTTTATCTTGGAGAAAACCTTCAAATTTTCATATTATATTTCTAATTTAATGTTTCGAAGAAGTCTAAAGATGGTTTGTGTACCCTCTTTTTGTTGAAAGTTGATTTCTTTTGCTTTTATATTTGGCTTTTTGCGTTTGGTTGGATGTTTGCACTTGTTATTGGAGACGTCTGATAACTAGTCCTGCACTTACTAACGTTGTTTTGAAATCCGATTTCACTAATTCGACATTGATTTGATTTTGGATAATTAGAGTTCTCGTTCGCGACGAGCATTCGGTGATACCGTAAGTTATATTTTTTGCTCTATGAAAATTCTCTCTTAAACTGTTTTCGAGTTGAACCTCGTTTCATAAATGTTGCCTTTGTAAAAGCTTTCTTGTTAATTTTTGAAACCGATTCTTGTCTTTGATACTTTTGTGTTCTACTCTCAAGTTTCGAGGACGAAACTTTTTAAAAAGGAGGGGTGATTGTAACACCCGGAAATGTACCCTATTTTTCTAGTAGAAATATTTTACGAAATCTTTTCAGCAAATTTAAGTTTTAATTTATAATTTTAAGTTTCGAGTCGAATTTAGAATTTCCGAGTTCGTATTTGGAATTCCTGCGAGATTCCATGAAAAAGCCGTCTTAAGGCGAGTTTGACTTTTTGGTTGACTTTTCCTTACTTATACTCTAATTTCCTTAACCTAATTCTTCATTTAACACAAATCAAGCACACAACCCCCTTCCTTCTCCCTTAAGAAATCTCATCTTTTCCCTCTTTGATTTCGATCTTTGAATCACCGTATCTCCTTCGTTCTTTGACGGAATTCACGTAAGTTCGTCTTATTCTTCCCCTCTTAGCTTCCTCTATCCGTATTGGTAATAAAATTACCGTCTTTCTCGCTTTTTAAATTATCCGTCCTTCTCAAGATGAATTTTATTCATCTTTTTATTACCTATTTGTAGGTGGAGACTACTAGGAAGGTTTAGTAATCGATTAAAGACGCGTAAAGGTAACGGTGAAGGGTTACTCGGTATCATTTACGTGTTTTGCATGCTTTATATGTTAGAAATCGTATTTAGAATACGATTAGAAGCTTAGGAATCATGTTATGATTTATGATGGTCGTTGTTTGATGATTGTTGATGATGAATATTGATTGTTGATAATTATTAGAAGTGAATTAGGAGAATTGAAAATGATAGGATTGGTGTTGGTGGTTCTCGGGTAGAATGGGGTTCCTGGCCGAAGGACCGGCAGCCGGTCTAGTGCCCGGCTGGCAATTTCCTGCACCGACCCTTTTTTGTAGAATGATCATAACTTCTTCGTTACTTGCTTTTTTTGAGCTTGTGACCACTCGTTGGAACCGTAAGAGGATAAGCTATCACCTCGACTTGGAATTTCTGCATTCCCATGTCTAGAACTCTAGTTATGACCATTTGAAGTAGACCCTTGTTTTGATAGTTTCCAAACTTGTGATTTTTGTGTTGGTTAGTGTTGTGCTCTGAGCCGGGGTACCGGCCGCCTCCCTCTTGACCGGCCTGGAATACATCAGTAAGTGAAGTTGGATTTTTGGTGTTGTGCTCTGTGCCGGTCTACCGGCCGCCGGTCAACTGACCGGCCTAGACTACGTTCCTCTGTTTTTTTTGGTTTTTGCCTGTGTTCTGAGCCGGCCCACCGGCCGCCGGTCTCCAGCCCGGCCTGGAACACGGCTGTATGCATTTCCTTTATTTTCTAAAACTCGTGATTTATAATAGTTCGCATGATCCGTTTATCGTATAATTTTATGTAATGTCTTATAATATTCATGTTTCGAATATATGATATCTCTTTCGCATGTATCACATGTTTTGTGACGGTTTTCAATATGTTCCCACTTTGAGTCGGTTTTTACAAATGAGTCGGTTTGAGCACTATTTTGTATTGTGCTTTGTATCCTCATTCCCTTGGCTACCTTTCCGTTCGTAAGGCTGGAATGTCGGAACGGAGAGGTATCCTACTGCTTAAATGCATGTGTTAGTGGGCATACGACGACGTTGTTGGGAGTTGAACGCTATGCGTTGATCGACCCGGCCGTCAAATGTTGTGTACTTGCGAGGTGGTGTTTTTTCATGTAGCGTACCGCTTGTTATGAGGCTTGGAGCCTCGTTTTCCCTTCCGCCTCTTTCGTGAATTGATCTACCGAGAATGTGGGTATCTCGGCATTTATTATTATTTAGGCCCGAGTCTCTTGGGTGCGAAACGTGATCGCATATCCGAATCGGAAAATGTGATTCCGGAATCTTGCCAGGTTTTAGATTAGGGCCTTAAGCGTTCCTACCGAGGAAAATGTGTCTAACAACATATGCTAAATGTAAGCATCGCTATGAGATTTCATGGGAAATGTGATCCGTGTCCGTTAATCATACTTGCCATGTACACGATGCTAGTGCGTTTCATTTACCGTGAGAATTCTCGTCTTTGTGTCGTTGTCTTTGAATGCGTGATTTCATGATTGTATTCATGGTCATTGCATGACTGACACCGTCATTGTCTTGGTTCGTGAATGGATGATAAAATGTTGGATATTATGTGCTCATCGCATGACTTGACTGGTTTGTCTGTCGAGTCTCAATCTTATCAATCTTATACCGCTAACGGTGAGATGTAAGCCCTAGTGAGCGTATTCGGTTGCCTAAGAGTGTCTTCCCCGAGTCTTTGAATAACATGATGGTTACTGAATTGATTTCCACATGATCTTATCATTATCTATAGAATTGCCTATCTATTCTTATCGCAACTCACATGTATATATATTTATGCATGCTTTACTTTTGTATTTCCTTATATGTACGTTTGATGTGATATGGCTGGGAGAACCCGGAGTTACTCCCCACTGACTGTGGCATTCATGTTTTTCATGGATGAACAGGTTGCTTGCTATGGATGATTTTTGGATCTGATATTTTGGGGTTCGGGTGTGAGCTAGCGGGCGTTGTCCCTGGAAGATTAACCTCTAGACGATTTTAGCTTATTTGCTAAACACTTGTTCGTTGTTAACATTTTGAGAGACTCCGTCTCTTTGTCATTTTCCGCACTTAGTTGAAATATTTTGACACTCCTCGTTTTATTTAACTTGCATGTATAAAAGTTTTTAAAAACTACCTATTTCCGCAATATAATTCACATGCTTGTTTATTTATTATTTCCGCATTCGCGAGGGTTGTCACATTTTGTGTTCATTTTATACTTACTTCATTTTGTGCAATTGTCATAGTTCTCTCTAAAACTCTTCTTCTCACTATAAACTCTCAAATACTAATATTTACTAAGTATTACTAGTGTAGTAATATAGTCATAATATTAGTAGAATAATATCTATCTTATTATCTAGTTAATAATAAGGGTAGATTATTTGGGTTAATCTTGGTGCAACTTAGAGGAGATCTTCTACCTTGGAGATTATTTGTGTTCATACATATTATTAGCTCAAGAACAAAAAGAAGGAGTTCTTGTTGTGCCCTTATATTTTCCATGTCAATGTGAGGAAATTTCTTCATCTTATCTAAAGTCTTTATATTGCATGCTTACATAGATCATTAAATACTAAATTAAAAGTAAGTTAGCAACAATTGAGGGATCTAATTAGGTCTATGGGAGTTTCATGTTGGTATCAGAGCTAGCTTGTAGCATGCATGTTCATTTTGGACATTTTTATTAAAGTTATAAGATAACTAATAAATCAAAGATTTTGAGTTAAAATACGATTCTGACGAAAAATTTTGGTGCATGTATACCTACTGACCTCAAAATGTTTGTGGTTAAATTTCGTGATTTTAGAGATTAATTTGCTATTTATTTTGATTTTTGGCGTTTAAACCGAGTTAACATGCATTTTATGAGTTAAAAGTTAACTAAAAATAGTTGCATGTTGATTCTGGCCATGAAATTTTAATATGATCTCACATGCATGTCTTACATACTTTATGTAAAATTTCGTGACTTTTACTTTTTGATTGCATGTTTATTGATTTTTATACGATAAAAGTCGATAATATGAGTTTATAATGTTCATAAAATTGAAACGTCCATTTCTTGTCTTGAAAATTTTTTGTACATTTTAAATTCTGATTTTGATACTCTTGGTGAAATTTCATAATTTGTTTCACTGTTTTACTATATCTATTGTTTTTATTTGATAAAACCATTAAATACAAAGCTATTTGTTCATAAAATTAATTTAAATTTTTTGAGCAAATGTTTTTTATTTTTATAGTTCCTGGAATTTTTCCAGAATGTACAAAAATTTTGGTTTCAAATTTTATGATGTTTATATTTTATTTTGGTTTTATTTCATAATTGTTATTATTTCAAACCGTCAGATTTAGCAAAATGAAATTCAAATCGATTCTATTAAGACCAAACAAATTAGTAGTGACTAATTTTGAGTCTAAATAGTTTAGTTAATTATTTTGAATTTAAATGAGAGAATTTAAATGTTGATATATTGATTTTTAATGAGTTTTTTAAAATTAAAGAATCCCGTGAGAAAACGAAAAATCGAGCAGCTACAAATGCGCATTGAATGAAGTTAGGACGATTTTGGCATGAATTTTGCAGCAATTTATTTTATTTATGGTTGAATGAATGAATGTCATTTATTTAATAATTTATGCAAATTTTGTACCTAGTATGGCCTAGTTATTTTTATCGTTATTACCCGTAATGTTGGTGCTATGACTGCCGAACCCATTTTTCTCCGTGAGATCCGCGAAAGCCAAGTTGATGATCTTACCTACAAGTCTATTCAAGCCAAACTTCTTGAAGGTAAAGCTAAAGATTTCAAGTTTGATGATGAAAGTGTTCTTCGTTTCCATGGCCGTTTATTTGTTCCTAATGCTCTTGAGTTGAGGAAGCGAGTTCTTGATGAAGCTCACATTTCCCCTTATTCTATTCACCCCGGTGGTGATAAGATGTAAAAAGACTTGAAGCTACAATTTTGGTGGCCGAACTTGAAGGGCGATGTTGTGTCTTATGTTGGAAGATGTCTGACTTGCCAACAAGTGAAGATTGAACACAAGAGGCCCGGTGGATTGCTACAACCTTTGGATATTCCGCTATGGAAGTGGGAATCTATTTCTATGGATTTTGTTATGGCTTTGCCGAGGACCGTTGGAAGTAAAGATGCCGTTTGGGTTGTTGTTGATCGTTTGACCAAGTGTGCTAGGTTCATTCCGATCAAAGAGACCTGGAGTTTAGATCGACTAGCGAAAGCCTATGTTGATGAGATTGTTAGATATCATGGTGTTCCTAAGGAGATTATATCCGACCGAGATCCGAGATTTTGTTCGAGATTTTGGAAGGCTTTACAAGAAGCCATGGGTAGTAAATTGTTGCTGAGTACCGCATTTCATGCCGCTACCGATGGTTAGACCGAGAGGACTATTCAGACTTTAGAAGACTTGCTTAGGGCTTGTGCACTCGACTTCCAATCCAGTTGGGAAAAGAGTCTACCATTGGTGGAGTTTTCTTACAACAACAGTTATCATGCATCTATCAAGATGGCTCCTTATGAAGCTCTATAAGGAAGAAAATGTCGGAGTCCTATATGTTGGAATCAATTGAGTGATGTTCGTGACTTAGGCCCCGATGTTCTTGTTGAAACTGTCGATAATGTGAAGGTCATTCGTGATAGAATGAAAGCCGCTCAAGACCGTCAAAAGTCTTATGCTGATATCCGAAGAAGACCGTTAGAGTTTGAAGTTGGAGATAAAGTATTCTTGAAAGTATCTCCAATGAAGGGTGTTAAACGGTTTGGTGTTAAGGGTAAATTGAGCCTGAAATACATTGGACCCTTTGATATTGTGAAAAGGATTGGTGCCGTTGCTTACAAGTTGGATTTGCCCCCGAATTTGGCTAAGGTTCATAATGTATTCCATGTTTCTCAATTGAGAAAGTATGTTAGTGATCCAAGTCATGTCTTTCAAAAGGAAATGCCCGAGCTTGAACCAAATTTGTCCTTTGAAGAGAAGCCGATTTGCATCCTAGACCGGAAAGATAAGAAGTTAAGAACTAAGGTGGTTCCTTTAGTGAAAATCTTGTGGAGATGTGCTAATGTCGAAGAAGAGACTTGGGAAACGGAAGCTTCTATGCGTAGTAAATATCCAAGCCTATTCGATTAAGGTATCTTTCTTTCGCTAAAGTTTCGAGGGCGAAACGTTTTAAAAGGTGGGGTGATTGTAACACCCGCAAATGTACCCTATTTTTATAGTAAAAATATATTACGGATACTTTTCAGCGAAATTTAGTTTTAGTTTAGAATTAAATTTCCCGTGTCGAATTTAGAATTTCCGAGTTCGTATTTGGATATTACGCGAGATTTCAAGTGAATCCCGTCTTAAGACGTCTTTGACTTTTCTTGACTTTTTCCACTCACTCTCTACTTATACTAACCCAAACCTAATTCTTCCTCACAACTCAAACACTTTCTTCCTCACTAAGAAATCAACAAAACCTAGCTTCCATAATCTTTCCAACCTTAAAATCGTCATAACTCTTTCATTTCTCGCTCAAATTCACGTAAGTTCGTTGATAAGTGAATATTTGTATGATTTTAACCCCCAGTTTAGCTCGGTTTTGTATGTCATTTGTGCTTTGCAAAGCCATTTTATGAGCTAATATCGTCTTCTAGGCGAATTCCTGTGTTTTAACTTGTTTTGTAGGGAAAGTGACGTTTCTACGCCCTTTTTCTATATTCCCGAGCATTTGCCTAGAACCCGACGATTCGAAGAAGAAAGCTTGACCATGTGTAAGGCATTTCAAGAAGGTTCACTAACTTAAGAGAGAGAAGAAGCAAAGACGGTTTCATAGTTGTCGGAATATCAATCAATTGGGCGGAAGAATTCATCGCTCTGCATCAAATCCAAGCAACAAACCCGATTGTAGAAGTCAAGGGGGATGTTGGAAGTCGAGTCAAGCAAAGGAAGATGAAGCGTTAGTCAAGAGCTTCCAGAAGACCACTTACCCGATCGGGTAAGTGTGTACCCAATCGGGGATGTGTGCCGATCCGAGCATGACGGCTCCTTCTTCCTAAATTTGTCCTATGTGTTTAATGCCCGACCTCTTCTCCACGAAACCCTAATACTATAAATAGATGCTCTAGCCTCACAACACAACACACCATCCAATACAACAATCTCTTACACAACATCTCTTTTCTTATTAGCTTTCTCTTTAGCTTTAGTCTTTCTAGTTTAGATTATCTTCTACTTTTGTCTTTTGTTCTTAGTTTATTTCTGTCCATTTCATATCAAAACATTAGTTTAGTTCAATAAGAATTTCAATCTTTGTATCTACTTTGTTGGGTTCAAGAGTTGTAATTCAAGGTACGATATTTCTATGCGAGGGATTTCTATTATTGTTATCGCTTCCATTGTTGATCGTCACCTAGGTATTCCTAATTTATCCTTTGTTTATTGTTCTTTATTACTTTCCATTTGATTGTTATTTTCTATTTCATTAGATTCATTTTCATGTTGTTATAATCGTAGTTTCATTTCTTAGATTGTCAAAAAGCGTCGTTATTATCGCCACATAGAGAGTCTTAGATCATTGTTAAAATCGACTAAATATGCCTATCTTAACTTTCATTGTTAATATCATCGTAGACATAAACATAATCATGAGTGAGTAGTCACCTTTCTAGGGTGTAGGGTAGCCATGTTAGATTGATTAAAGATGATAATTGGATAAAAGAAATTGTGCTTTTAAAACATTGTGTCTATGCATGTTTGGACTTTAACGATAGTTGACGATTCTTGATCACAATCATTGACTAGTATGGAATTCTTTTCCAAGGTAGACATACAAGATTTGAATAGACAAAGCATGACATGGTGGATTAAGACCTAGTAAACCGCATAAAAAGCCTGCTAGACCATCTGATCTATGATTGTAATGAACACACCATTCTTACGAATTGAACGCGCAATGGATTATTGGCATATCCTAAATCCAATTTCATCATTATGTCAATCTACATGTGTGAACCTATTTCCCTAGATGCTTCTCATTATTATTAAATCATCATTTGCTTTATTGTTTGCTCTTATTTTGCTCTTATTTATGTTTTTTATTAGTTTAGAATTCAAAACCTCAAAACGCAGGAAATTGTTAGATAAAGCTCAATTGTGAGACGATTCACAATCCATAGGAAATACCATCTCCCTGAGGATCGACCCCTACTTCCCTAATTACATTAATTTGTTATTAGCCTAGTCTGGGTAATTTATCTTTGCATCGGGCTTGCGACAGGCCTGATCATTCGTCTGATTCTTTCCCTCTCATCTTCCTTTATCCGTATTGTTAATAAAATTACCGTCTTTCTCGCTTTTCAAACTTTCCGTCTTTCTCAAGGTGAATTATATATTCATCTTTTATTAACTATTTGTAGGTGGTGACCTTCAAGATCCTGACAAAGACTACTTCTTGATTGAAGAGGACCTTGACGGGGAGTGAAGACGCAATAAGGTAACGGTGAAGGGTTACTCGATATCATTTACGTGTTTTACGTGTTTTCTATGTTAGAAATCGTAATTAGATTATGATTAGTAAGCTTAGGGATGGTGTTTATGATGATACTTGTTGTTGGATGAGAATTCATATGAGAAATGATGATTTATGTAATAATCGATAATTGTTAAATGTTGATCCTTAGTGAAATGATGATTTTCGAGTGATGTTGACCCCAGCCGGCCGACCGGCAGCCGGTCAGCCTACTGGCTGGGGCAGTGGCTGTATAATTCTTGTGTTACGTAAGAATTTATGCATGAAGATGACCTCAGCCGGCCGACCGGCAGCTGGTCAACCGACCGGCTGAGACGTCCCTACTTTTCCTTGGTTTTTCTCTTATGCCTTTGGTCCCAGCCGGGTAGCCGACAGCCGGCCCCTTTGACCGGCTGGGACACACTGATATTTCATGTTGGTTTTTCATATGACCAATGGTACCAGCCAGGTGGCCGGCAGCCGATCCACCTGACCGGCTGGCACCTGTTGGAAGGTGTTTGAATTTCTCTTTTACGTTTTCGTTTATAATATTTCCGATGGTTCATTTATCGTATAAATTTACGTAATGACTTTAAATATTAATGTTTTGAATATATGATATTTCATTCGCTTGTATCGCATGTTTTGTGACGGTTTTTGGTATGTCACTATGTCACACTTTGAGTCGGTTTTTACAAATGTTACGGTTTGAGCACTAATTTTCTATGTGCTTTGTACTCTCATTCCCTTGGCTACCTCCACGTTCGTAAGGCTGGAATGTCGGAATGGAGATGTATCCTACTGCTTAATTGCATGTGTTAGTGGGCATACGACGACGTTGTTGGGAGGCGAATGCTTTGCGTTGATCGACCCGACCGTCAAATGTTGTGTACTTGCGAGGTGGTGTTATTTGCATGTAGCGTACCGCTTGTTATGAGGCTTGAGCTCTTTTCCGCCTCTTTCGTGAATTATATCGACCGAATTTGGGGTACTCGGCGTCTTTGATTGACCGTGACTTGGATGCGAAATGTTTATCGCATGTCGAACCGGAAAATGTGATTTCGGGAGTCTGGCCAGATTTAGACTAGGACCTTATTATTATCGTCGTCTACCAGGAGGAAATTAGTCCACATATACGAAATGAATTGAATCGTGTATGCGTTCAGGGAAATGCTTATCTCGTGGATGCCTATTAATCATACTTGCCATGTACACGGTGCTAGTGCGTTTCATTTACCGTGAGAGATGTCGTCAATGTATTGGTATGTTTGGATGAATGATTATATGATTGATCATCGCATGACTTGGCATGGTTTGTTTGTCGTGTCTCAATCATATCAAACTTATACCGCTAACGGTGAGATGTAAGCCCTAGTGAGCGTATTCGGTTGCCTAAGAGTGTCTTCCCCGAGTCTTTGTATAACATGATGGATTCAGACTTGTATCTCATATGCTCTTATTATTATATATTG
This sequence comes from Heliosperma pusillum, assembly GCA_022085475.1. Taxonomy (NCBI): domain Eukaryota; kingdom Viridiplantae; phylum Streptophyta; class Magnoliopsida; order Caryophyllales; family Caryophyllaceae; genus Heliosperma; species Heliosperma pusillum. The sequence continues at coordinate 19,176 of JAIUZE010016962.1, forward strand.
AATTGCCTATCTATCCTTATCGTATTTCACATGTATATCTATATATGCATGCTTCTACTTTTGTATTCCCTTTTAAGTACGTTTAATGTGATATGGCTAGGAGAACCCGGAGTTACTCCCCACTGACTGTGGCGTTCATGTTTTTCATGGATGAACAGGTTGCTTGATTGGATGGGATTTTGCTTGGTATTTTGGGTTCAGGTGTGAGCTAGCGGGCGTTGTCCCTGGAAGATTTACCTCTAGACGTTATTTTAGCTAGTTGCTAATCACTTTGACATTGTTAACCTTTTGAGAGACTACATCTCTTGTTGTAGTATATTTCGTACTTTAGTTTGTAATATTTGACACTCCTCGTATACTTCTTCTTGCATGTATAAAAGTTTTAAAAACATCGTATTTTTCCGCTATTTAATTCACATGCTTGTTATGTTTTATTTCCGCATTCGCGAGGGTTGTCACACACTATTACTGATTAACGGCTCCTCTTGAAAGAAATCAACGCAAACCTTATTGTCCATATGGATTTGTAGCCTCCGAAGTCCTAGTGAATTAGAATATTCCAATCCGACCAGGAGAGCATTCATTTCAGCTCTCATCGAATTGCACACCCCGCAGGAGAGTGTGTAAGCTCCAATGAAATTACCTGTATTATCACGAATAATTCCTCCACTTCCTACTGGTCCTGGATTACCTTTGGATGCTCCGTCGGTATTCAAGAGTACCTAACTGTCAGCTAGAAGGGTCCACCTAATATAGCGTTTTTCTCGTGACGAGCCGGGTTCGGGCATAAATATAGCGAAAGGAACCAGAGCCCTTTTTGGTGACGCAAACTGCGAGTATAAGAAAGCTACGGGATCAATAAGAGTATCGTTTGTGCGCCAAAATACCACATTATTCCTCCAGCGCCAAATTCACCAACACATAATAACAAATTTCATTGCCCAATCATGAAGCATATGTGTCGACCTATTAATAGAATTATCAGTTAACCAGTCTGAATATGATGAAGTGAAAAAAGAGGGGTTTACGGAACAATCACCAAAGAAAGACCATATTTTGGACGAGAACTGGCATTGCCGAAGAAAGTGGTCAGCAGTTTCATCTTCTTCGAGAGACCTAGGGCACTTTGCATCGTTCGAAAATTCGTGCTTGACACGGTTATAATTCGTCATAAGACGGTCATGAGCAACCAACCATAAAAACATCCGGATTCGTTGTTTCACCGGAAGTTTCCATATTAGTTGCCAATTCATCGAGTTATCATCTGTGGTATCAATCTGGCCTTTAATGATAGCCATGGCTGACTTAATGGTAAATTTGCCTGGTAAATTTGCCATTCGAGGAGCAATTCCAAAATAAAGAATCATCCAAGTTGGGTTCATTGGCATGTGAGTACGCTGCAATTTTTTTGAGAACATCATGCGATAGATAATCCGAAAAGGAGTCCCATTTCCATCCGGTTTCAGTGCTCCACATGCCACTAACCGTCGCTCCAAGAATATTTTCAGGAAAAGCTTGTACTGCTTTGTCAACTAGACAACCGTCACTAACCCAAGAATGATCATAAAAAAGTGTTTTTTCTCCCATTTCCTACTGCCATGGATCAACCTGAATTAATAATTTTTTCTTGTGAAGTGATTACGGCCCACACATTCGACATATTTGTTTTTGGTTTGAACATGTCAGCGTCACACTGGCCGTTAGAGTATTTAGCTCGGAGTACCCTCGACCATAAGCTATTAGGAACATCCAATACTCTACAACCTAGCTTTGTGAGGAAGGCGACGTTAGCTTGACGGGACGATCTCAGCCCGATTCCTCCTCGACTCGTCGGTTTTTGTAAAGTTTCCCAAGATATCTCGGAGTACCTTTTTTTTCATCCGTCCCACCCCATAGGAAGCGTCTAGTCTTTCGATCGATTAAGTCGCAAATTGATCTAGGTAGCTTTGCAATTTGCATGCTGTAAGTAGCGAGTGTCGATAACGTCGATTGAATGAGGGGGCTTCTTCCTGCTAGCGATCGACATTTTGTTTTCCAGCCTGCAAGACATGTTGGACCTAGTGTCCTCCACAATTAGTGTGATAACATGAATAAATCTCTTACAGGTTCACATGGTATACTTTGTATTCTTATCAGTTGATTAACGTTTATCGATAACGGTTGGCTTGCTAGGAGTTTGACGTTATTGTCATTTTAATGGCGGTGATCAACTGGTCCCTAAAAGTCACACCTAAAGGATGTGTCTGAGAGATGTGATTATATGAATAATATAATCATATTGATGCCTTATTATATGACTAAAAGGTTAGTCGATGTATATGACTAAAAGGTTAGTCAATGTAATGATGATACGATTATTTAATAACGATTAAATAATATTAGCTGAGACGAATTAAATGTAATTCGTAATTGAATATAAACCGTTATATTTAATCAATGTATATAATATAAATTTAAACGAATTAAAATGTTAATTCGTAATTAAACATAATATGTTATATTTAATTACCAAATTATAAATATACGGATATTTATAGTTGACGTATATATTATATTACATGCTAATATAACCGAAAAAGAAACGAGAAGATAGTCTTTTTATACTCCTAATTTTCGGCCAATAAGAAAAATATTAAGAGAAAATATCTCCTATTATTCTTTTATGGTAACTAGGTCAAAAACCATAACAACAAGAGTAGTAAAAAGAGGAGAGACTCCTCCTTCTACCATTTGAGGGATCCGGCCGTATAAAGCAATGAAGAACAAGAAAAATTCTGATTTTTCTCTCTAATTCTCTCTATCAATCATCATCACACAAAAGAAAAATTAGCAGTAAATTTTCTCTAAAATTCTAGCACAAGCAAGGCATATCTTGGAGCATCTTGGGTGCAACAATTAGGAGAATATCGATTTCGATATTGTTCATAGGCCAAATTTGCTAGGACCAAAGGTTAATTCTAAATTCCTATAATTTTATATTATGCAATTCATTTATGACTCGTAATTCATATACTATAGTTTCGTTATAATCCGTAAAATTAATGACGAAATATACCGATATTTCCTACAAGTGGTATCAGAGCCAAGGGCTACGAAATTATTTTATATGTTTTCATAATGGATGAAATATAAGATTAGAATCATTATTTTTTGTTTTTTTGATTTCTGCCGAGAAAAAAAAAATTATTTTGTACTGTACTGTTCATCCGTATACAAAAAATTAAAAAATTTTTTGGTACTGTTTATCCGTGAAAAAGAAAAAAAAAATTTGCTTTGTTTTTCCATTTTGATTCATTATAATTATTGTTTTAAATAGTTAAGACGATAACATGATGAATTTGTAGTTGTGGGCCTGGTTTAAAAAGTCGGGAAACGGCAAGAGTGGGCCTGGTGAGACCAGTGGCTCACAAGGCAAGGCAAAGAGCAAGGACAGTAACATGGAGTGCCACTATTGCCACAAGACTGGGCATTGGAGGAGGAACTGTCCCGTCTACCGTGAGGACATAAAAGCAGGCCGCGTCACTCCTGTTGGTATGTCATCTTTTATTCATATGATTGAGATTAACCATGAAAGTTTCGGAACTTGGGTACTTGATACAGGTTGTGGTTCTCATCTGTGTAATCATTTGCATGGCCTAAGAAACATCACACCTCTCGCAAAGGGTGATGTGGACCTGCGAGTGGGGAATAGAGCAAGAAGTGCTGCAGTTTCAGTGGGAACATATGTAATCCAACTCTCGAGTGGTTTTGAGTTATATTTATATAACTGTTGCTATGTACCCAGTTTATCTAAGAACGTTATTTCTGTTTCCGTACTAGATAAAGACGGTTTTTTCATTTTCAATAAAGGACAATAGCTGTATTTTCTCTTTTAATGAAATGATTTATGGCAAAGCAGTTTCCATGAATGGAATTTATATCTTAGATCAAACTACAGAAATATTGCATGTGAATAATAAGAAATTAAAGGTTGGTAACAAAGATCAAACTTATCTATGGCACTGCCGTATGGGACACATAAATGAGAAACGTGTAAAGAATCTCATTGACAATGGGACTATCTCCCCATTTGATTACGAATCATTTGGCACGTCTGAATCATGTCTTATCGGTAAAATGACTCGAATTTCCTTCAAATGTGTTGGAATGCGTGCTAGTGACCTATTAGGACTCATACATACTTATGTATGTGGACCTATGTCAATAAACGCAAGAGACGGCTATAGATATTTTATCACTTTCGCGGATGATTTGAGTAGATACGGATATGTCTACTTAATGAAGCATAAAAGTGAGTCCTTTTGTAACACCCCACGTTAGTTGAAGAGGTCCATGGATAGGCTTAAATGACTAGTGCTTAAAAGGATTGAAAGTACTACTCATATCAACAAAGTGCACTTTCTTTTCTGGTCATCCATGCAAAAGAACTCAAAAGTTAAGCGTGCTTGACTGAGAGTAGTCTTAGGATGGGTGACCTCCTGGGAAGGTTCCCGGGATGCGCATGAGTGAGGACAAAATGCGCTGGAAAGGACCCGTGTTGATCTGTGGGCCATGTACACAACCTGGAGAGCTATCATGAGTGACCGCTCCCGACCCAAGGTTTGGGTCGGGGTGTTACAAATGGTATCAGAGCAACCCTGCGACCGTGTGGTGAGCCTGTGGTCGGGAGTACCCAGGTCACCCACCTAGCGGGGAGGATTCTGGGTTAGCGGTTATGCTCCCAGGCGCAACGAGGACGTTGCGTTCTTCAAGTGGGGGTGATTGTAACACCCCACGTTAATTGAAGAGGTCCATTGATTAGCTTAAATGACTAGTGCTTAAAGGGATTGAAAGTACTACTCATATCAGCAAAGTGCACTTTCTTTTCTGGTTGTCCATGCAAAAGAACTCAAAAGTTAAGCGTGCTTGACTGAGAGTAGTCTTAGGATGGGTGACCTCCTGGGAAGGTTCCCGGGATGTGCCTGAGTGAGGACAAAATGCGCTGGAAAGGACCCGTGTTGATCTGTGGGCCATGTACACAGCCTGGAGAGCTATCATGAGTGACCGCTCCCGACCCAAGGTTTGGGCCGGGGTGTTACAGCGAGAACTGAAGTTCAGGGACAGAAGTCAACCCAGAGCAGGCGCAGTAACTGTTGCGTCCTCTAGAAGAGGCGGAAGGCTCATTGCGTCTGTTCTTGAGCTGAATTCTGACTATGAAGTCAGAATCGCGAGTAGTTAACATTCTTTTGTATATTTACGATTGATTATTGACCTATAACTCGAGTAGAAGTGGTTTAACATATTAATTGTACTACAATTTGTTTCAATAACGAATTCCAGAGACTTGATATTAACAAATCGAATCTCCAAGACCCAATTTTGACTTAGAGACGAAAACCTGCTAATATCGAATTGTTAAGAATTTAGGTCAAGAACGAAACGTTTTATTTGAAAGATTATATTGAAATATGGTTTACGTATGAAGAAAAGGAAATAAGAATTTAAAATAGTTTCTAGAAAATGAAGCGGTTTTCGACCCGGACTCCAAATGAACTCTAATGACTGTCAAAACGATCGTACCGGTGCGTAGATGACGACCAAGGGTTAGTTACAAGTGTTTGATCTATCACTTGATGATAAACCTATGAATTTTCATAAATCATTTCGTGTACCAAATATGCGACTCAATCATCAATGGGTGGTTGGCGGAAGGTGTAGAGCTGAGGTATCTACAACTATCCACCCTTAAAACCCATAAAATCAAATTTTTACAACTTCCTTAGATATATACACCCTCCCTTTATCACATCATCACTATTCATCTCTCCTAAAACTTTTCAAACACTCAACCCTCACATCTCTCTAACAGTGGCACCAAAACCAACAACCCGAGTTACCACTCCTTCAACTTGGTCACGACCCACTAACCCAACCAACCACAAACCCTCACTTCACCATCTATTTCAACCTCTACCGATCCCATCATGAACCCCATCACCTCTGACCCTCGCGGTGAAACAAGTGTCGGAGGAAAATGCATAAAGTTGGATAAGGGAAAAAGGAAGGCTGTGGTAGCCAATGTTGAAGCTGAAGCTATGAAGCAAGAGGAAGTACCCTGTGACGATTCTCAATGAACCCTGTTTTGGGAACCGATGTCACATGCAACAGAGGCTGGACTGGACAAGATTCGTTTCACCAAACATGAACGAATCCTAATCAATCGTGTTAAGGAATACTCTATTCATGCTGGATGTTATTATCCTAAATCGTGTTATAGTAAAGTGGCTGCCTTGCGGTTCTTTAATGAGTTCTTGAAGCTTCAAGGTTGGGGGCATATCTATAAGTTCTTGGGTCTTGTCTACCCAATTTAGGTAATTCAATTTTTTTGCCTCTGTTTCAACAAAGGATATTAGGTTGCATGCGGTGGTAAATGGTCGTGAGGTGTTTATCTCCATTGATGACTTTTGTTCGGTGTTTACGGTTCCTGATGATGGAATTGAAATAAACCCTAGTCGTGAATGGGGGGGATGTCACATGCGAAGAAATATTGGTTATTAAGGGGTACTTTGATGATGGGGCACAACGAACAGTACGGTGTTTACTAGAGATTTTTCTCCGAAATTGAAATTCTTCTTTAATTTTATATGGAATACGATTATTCCAAGCAAAGGTGGTCGTGATAAGGTATCTAGTTACGAGCTCATAACCGTCTATTCTTGGCTTGAAGGGAAGAAGGTTAGTCTTCCGCATTTCATCTTTAATCACATTATACACACTAGTTTGGTGGTCACAAGGGAAGAGTTCTCAACTACCATTAATTTACCCTATGGTATGCGGATCTCTCGTCTTTTAAAAGTTAAGAAGGTTATCGACCCAGCCAGTCATGGTGTGTTATCCAGAGTTGCTATGTGTGTCGAGTCTTTTCATTTGATGGGCATTGGGATTGCAGTCCCGTATCTGGTTTCTCAATCCGAGGATGGTGTTGTTGCTAACCCTCTGTTGTTGATCCCCACTTGACTGCCTTTATGAACACTGTCCTTGAAAAGTTGGCTAATATCTCGTCAAGGGATAAAGAGGCCAATGTTGGTCATGGCGAATTGCGGTCATGGATGTAAGATGTTGATGGACGGCTTACGGCTATGGAGCGTAATTTGATTGATGTCTGTCACGAAGTCCTTAATCATGGCGTGCGATTGAACATTTTGGCCAGTTAGGGAGGTGCGTTGGTTATAGATGGGCGTCATATGCGGGAAGATATGCATGCGATGCATGAAGCTACCAAAGCACTTTCCTTCAAGGTGATTAACTTCGACACTTGTTTGACTGCTCAGGCGAACCATGTGCGTTTGTGTTCTGATCGCCTTGATCCACTTGAATTATGTACCCATCCCGACTGTGTTGACCCAAATATTGTTCATCCCCATGCACCTTAAACCTTAGTCCTTTTCTGCTCTTGCTTTCTTTTGCCATCCTAAACTCCTATTCGGCCCTTTGACATTTTATTTTGGCTGGTTTGTATTAGACACTTACTATTTTTGGTACTTGATGTTGGACTATTTCTTGTTTAATGGTGTGTGTTTTCACGTTTATTTCTTTCTCTGGTTAGTATTATTCTATTCACTTTATGTCTTGTTCTCGTCTTTTCGATGATGTTAAGATGAGGAAGAAACAACCTTGATTTGTGTTTATTGGCTAAGCTTGCTTATTGTCAAGACCCATAGTCTCTTAAGATTCTTATACTTTAGATTTGGATGTCTTGATCTTGCGTTCTACACACTATGATTTTATAGTATTATGTTGAGGGGGAACTTACCTTAGTTACAAATCATTAGAGGCTTGTCATCATTAAAAAAGGAGAATTTGTTGAGCCATATAGTTATATGATTATGTTTTGATACTTAAAAGTATGTTTGTATATATGCTTGTGCTTGTAATTGTTTGTTTATCCTTTGTTAGATAAAGCATGATTTGGCACCTGAAGTTGTAACTAGTTTAGCTATAACTTTGATGTTTTGTAAAGTAAAGGTGAAGTAAAGTTAGAGATCGTTGTACTATAACTTTGGAACTGCTGAAATAAAGTTATAGGTGTTTCTATGATAACTTTGGTGATTGTCGAGCTCAACATCAAAGACAAAGACTTGAAGAAGCTTGTAGAGCTCAAGATAAATAGCTCGTGATGCGAATGAAGTGATGATCAACATACTGAAGATCTCCAGGAAGATTTTGTATTATAGGTCGCCGTTCGATAACGGTAATTTCAATAATAATTTTGGGAAGTAGAGTTATAGATGTTTTAACTATAACATTACTTGTCAAGCTCAAAGTTATAGGTGAAGTCAGTATAACTTTGGAGCTGCAAGCTAGAGTGCAACTCTTTTATTTCTTCAAAACGGTTTTTTGAATACAGTTTTAAATATTACTTTTAAAGAAAAGTATTTATAGTAAAGTGAGGTTTAATTTTATTTAGTTTGAATATTATTATGGTTTCTCTATTGATTAGTATAACAACTTATGACTTGTCATGCTATCTAGGGTTTTCATACATGTTCAAACCTAAACCCTAATCTATCTTACTAATGTCGTTGATGGACCGTGGTTTCACGTGATGAAGGCTTATAGTCCGTGTCACTCGTGATTAGCCATTAGGTTAAATTAGGATTTAAGTAAGATGTAAACCTAATATATTTCTTGTTCCACAAGAGAAGTATTTGGTTTACTAGGGTATAAATTTAACCTAATATCTTTCTTGCTATCCAAGAGAGGTGATAAGTGAATATTTGTATGGTTTTAACCCCCAATTTAGCTCGGTTTTGTATGTCATTTGTGCTTTGTTAAGCCACTTTATGAGCTAATATCGTCTTCTAGGCGAATTCCTATGTTCTAACATGTTTTGTAGGGAAAGTGACGTTTCTACGCCCTTTTTCTATATTCCCGAGCATTTGCCTAGAACTCGACGATTCGAAGAAGCAAGCTTGATCAAGTGAAAGGCATTTCAAGAAGGTTCACTAATTCGAAAGAGAGAAGAAGCAAAGATAGTTTCGTAGTTGTCGGAAGATCAATCATTTAGGCGGAAGAATTCATCGCCTTACATCAAACCCTATCAACAAACCCGACTCAAGAGGTCAAGGGGGATGTTGGAAGTCAAGTCAAAGCAAAGGGAGATGAAAAGTTAGTCAAAAGGACCTGGATGACCACTTACCCGATCGGGTAAGTGTGTACCCGATCGGGTTTTTGTGCTGCTTCGAGAAAACGGCGTCTTCTTCCTACTTTTGTCCTATGTGTTTAATGCCCGACCTCTTCTCCACGAAACCCTAATACTATAAATAGATCATCTAGCCTCTCATCTCAACACACCTTTCTTACAATCCTCTTCTCTTCTCTTCTTACATTTTCCTCTTTAGATTAGGAGGAAGGGAGAACTAGTCTCTCTTCTCTCATTTTCTTCTTCTTTAGTCTTTAGTTCTTAGTTTATTTCTGTCCATTTCACATCAAAATCTTCGCTTAGATTAATAAGAGTTTCAATCCTTGTAGTCTACTTTGTTGGGTACAAGTGTTGTAATTCAAGGATCGTTTATTATGTGCAAGGATTTTCTATTATTGTTATCCTTATCGTCATTGATCGTCATATAGGTATTTCTGTTTTATCCCTTGTTTAATGTTCTTATTGTTTTCCGTTTGATTGTTATTCGCTTTACACATTGTCTTAGATTCATTTTAGTACCGTTATAATCGTTGTTTCATTTCCTAGATTATCAATTAGCGTCGTTATTATCACCATATAAAAAGTCAAAACCAAATAAACATGTCTATCCTAGTTTTCATTGTTAATATCATTTTAGACATAGATATCATCATGAGTGAGTAGTCATCCTTTCTAGGGTGGAGGGTAGCCATGTTAGATTGATTAAAAGATGTTAATTGGATAAAGGAATTGTGCCTTTAAAACATTGTGTCTATGCATGTTTGGATTGTAACGATAGTTAACGATTTTTAGCTAAAATCATTTGACTAGTATGGAGTTCTTTTCCAAGGTAGATATACAGGAATTGAATAGACAAAGCGTGACATAGTGGATTAAGACCTAGTAAATCGCACTAAAAGCCTGCTAGACCATCTGATCTATGATGGTAATGAACACACCATTCTTACGAACGCTCAATGAATTATTTGCATATCCTAAATCCAATTTCATCAATATATCAATCTACATGTGTGAACCTACTTCCCTAGATGCTTTTCATTACTTGCTTTACTATTTTTATTTTGTTTTTATTTTGTTTTAATTTATGCTTTATATTAGTTTAGATATCAAAAATCTCAAAACCCAGATAATCATTAGATAGAACTCAATTGCGAGACAATTCACATTCCATAGGAAACACCATCTCCCTGAGGATCGACCCCTACTTCCCTAATTACATTAATTTGTTATTAGCCTAGTCTGGGTAATTTATCTTTGTATTGGGCTTGCGACAGGCCCGATCAAGAGGCCACATCTAGTTAGGGTTTTAAACTAAAACCTAGTTTGCTTCTCTAATATATATATATATTCAAGTATTTCATGCATTTAAAAAAATTCTTTTCATACTAGAACTCATATTTGCAAACGTGCTCAATACTTTCGAGTAAAATATTTGTTTTGCAAAACCGTTGTTTTCGAAAAGCTGTGCTTCATCTCGCATATTATTTTGAGAAAATCGTTATTCGATAATAGTGCTAGAATTGTTTCTTAATACGCTCAATTGTGTGAACACCAAGAACAATTAAAAACACTTTCTTATGAACGTAAGATGGAAACCAAGTATTTAACGGTACTCAAACTTTGAGTTACAGCTAGAGTCAGTTGTACGAGTGGATTGATAACTTTGTAATCGGTAGGAAGGTATCAAAATTATTAATAGAGAAATAGTGGACGTAAGTTTCGAGTTGTAACTGAACCACTTCAAAATCCCTTGTGTTTTGCATCTTTCTTTGTTTCGTTATTTTCACACGCTACAAGTACTTAGTTAGGTTACATTTAATCAATAAATTCATACCACTTATTACCATCACACGCTTATACGGACAATCGAAAAAGTAGGCATACTATATTTATACTCAATTCACCCCCCCCCCCCCCCCCCTCTCTTGAGTATTTCGAATCAATAGATTCTTGAAACACCCCCACTCACCCGCGAGCCTTTAGCAAAAATTTCCCGAGTAAGATGGGGGTTACGACCTCTCCAAAATTCCAACTCCAAAACTGAAAAGTTAAAAAGTATATTGCTAAAGTTGAGTCTAGCTAGATGATGTGCATCCTCGCCCGCCTATAAGCCCAAAAGACACATCATCAAAGCAATCACGTGTTAAACATCTACTCACCAATCCTAGGAAATATCGAATGGATCACGGTAGGTTCCAAAACATACAAAGGGAAGTTCACATGTACATATCAACATCATATGCAATCATAATCTAATTGTTACGCATATCCGGTGCCATCGCGTAACACACCGACAATTAGGGGTGTTCAAAAAGTGGTCCATACCGGAAAATCAGACTAACCCAGACCGGCCGGTTCGGTTCGGTCTTGACCTGATACATGTCAGTCCGGTCTTCGGGCTCCAAACAATATGGTGGTCAGTCTCAGGTCCGGTACGCACTAAAAAATTTTCATTTTTTCCTTTAAAATGTATAACTGGTTCGGTCCAAAACCGGAAAAAACCATACCATAAGGGTTCCGGTCCGGTCTGGTCCGGGTCTCCTCTTGACCGACCGGAGACCGGTCTGATCTCCGGTCTTGGGAAACCTGACCACCTGGTCTGGTCCGGTCCGATGTTGGACCGGTGAACACCCCTACCAACAATGCCATCAACAAAAACACATCGTAACCACCAATCGCAGTGTCAAAAACAAGCACATCGTCGTGTCTAGACCACGCCGTAGACACAATGGGCCATACTGCAACAGGTCGCCCCAGACCTAGGCCATAACCGTATGCATTATATCCTCCATAGAGGGAGGCATGAGGAGCGACTAGGGATGTCCAAGGGGCGGGGTGTGTAACACCCCCATTTATCTTGGAGCCTTAGCTAGACCTTTCCAGATAAATAAGGGAGTTACCATTTCGGTTACCTGAGGTAGTACATATCAAAGCATAATCTGCCTATAGTCCCCCTACTGACTGTTTTTGTTCCTGGAAAAAGATTGCTCATACTATGGTTACTTTTCATCAAGCTTACTCTAATGATTGTTGGCAGGGTACTCCTAAAGGCTACACAGTCTCTGAAGGGTGTCACTGGCTAAGAGGGATACATCCAAAGGTGCAATGGAGATATGTTTGTTGGAACACTATGAACATTCCAAATTGGTCTTTCAAATATTGGGTTGTTCAGTTTTAGCGTTTGCTAACCAATGACCGTATGATGAGGATGAGTTTTGGAAAGGTTTTTGCATCCTACTTATGTTGTACTCAGACTGATAGTCACTCTCACTTATTCTATCAATGTCAGTTTAGCAAAAGGTGTATTCGCCTTCTGTAGAAGTATCTGCAGGTAGTTATTCAACCTTCTGAACTTTGGAAATGGAACAGCAATGCAGGAATCAGGAGTCAACTACAAAGGAAACTAGTTTGTGCTTGTCATGTTGGCATTACTTATTACATCTGGCAAGTTAGAAACAAGGCTCGTATGGTATAGATCAGCATGTTAGTCATCCCCAGTTCATTGTCAAACAGGTTATTACTGAAGTGTTAAGAAGATTTAGAAGTCGAAATATTAGTGCTTTAGCCAATAGAGATTCAAATTGTTTAGAGCAAATATCTATTTTGTAAAAGTGTTTTTAATCTCTTCATTGAAGTTGTACTTGATAACTTTTGATGTAACATTTTTTATATCAATATATATTCATTATATATATATATATATATATATATATATATATATATATATATATATATATATAAGACTTGTCTTGTAGCGTATCCCATCTTGTACAAGCCTCATCCAAAGCCAAGCTCATCAACTAACTAACCTTCAAGATACTATGCTCCCCATTTTAAACGGAAATAACAAATGAATCATAACAGGCCACCAATTTTAAAAGAGTTGGGTGAATGACACACACACACACACACACACACACACACACAAAAACAAAAACAGCCAACCAACGGTTGAGTTTGGATTATCTTACGCATCCTACAACATCATATCATCAGTACATATCAACAACAGTCGTTAAACATAAGACATTCACAATTTCACGTCGATGTGTGGCACACCACATTACATACAATCTCCCAATCACCATACTCCGTAGAAATATCCCCTTCACCGTGCTCATAACACATATGGCACCAACCTCTCAGTTACCGTGCCCAAGTCAAAAAGGTACAAGTCTCCCAATCACCATACCCTTACATTCACCACCACGACCGCATGCACAACCCCTCACAATCACCGTGCAAGTCATAAACGCAACATATGCATTACATTAATCACTCACTTATCATATTCGCAACTCATGCCATCGTCACAATACTCATATATCGTATCAACGTACTTATAATCACATCTAATATCGTAACAAACAACCATTCGTAACAAAAAAATCACCAAAAATTCATTAACACCACAAACAGACTCGTCTCGGCAGAGATGGTTTCTGTCTCCGCCGAGATGGGTCTATCTCCCCCAGGACGGGCCTGTACAAAAGTTTAGGATGAGTAGGATCGAAACCCTACCTTTCGAAAATTCCGAATGCACACACAATAGTAATCAAAGGTCATTCTTTTTATCAATTCACCTCCTCTACACATAATAATCACACAATTACTAACTACCTAGATACAATCATAAATAATAATAACAATTCCTCCAATCCCAATCTAGGGTTAGTCTCTTATCAATAGAGAAGGGCAATTAATATGGTTACTAACTAAACTAATGATAATTACAATAGAACAAGCAACATAAAATTAACAAAGATGAGTAATTGGCTTGCTAGAAGAAATATCTCAAATCAATTGTTATTCCTCCTCTTAATTAGGATTTAGATGTTCTATGTCCTCTTTTGTGAATAATAGAAGTAAAAAGACTCGAGGGTTTGATGTTGGGTAGGTATATATAGTATTAGGTTTAGGGTATTCGGGTTTAGGAAATATTAAAATAAGTTTATGAGTAACACGTTACTTTAACTAACCACGTGCTGAAAACTGGGGCTCGTCTCGACCGACACAATAGGTGTCTCGACCGAGACAGGCATCTCTCGAGCGAGATGGGTCTTGTCTCGACCGAGAGAGCTTCAAAACCGGGCCAAAGATGCTTTACTTTGACACAAGAACTTAACACATAACTTTACACATACGTGTCGATCGAGACACTACTATAAAAGATGGTTATTACCTTACCAATTTGTATTATAAAAGACGGTTATTACAATCTACCCTCCTTAAAATGAACTTCGTCCTCGAACTACGCACACTACTACCTTTCACCAAATCAAATCTGCACAATATATTAACCATTTAATGCTTACACAACTTCGTCCCAACAACTTCAAATTCAAATTTGTAACCCTACTACTACTCACCATTACTCAAGAACCAACAACTATGTCCATAAGTCACCATTTAAAGTACTAGTATTACATTCACCCCTCCTAAGAACGAACTTCGTCCCGAAGTTCCCGAACCATCACCATTTCTAATGCATTCCCATAGACCTCGCAACACAATACATAATCACTCATTCATTCAAAACCTCCTCTTAATTATCTTGACTATTCCTCTAATTACACCGCAAACACCTCTAGACAAAAACTCCACTTACCCTAATATTCCCAATTATTATCAAATGAACTCACAATAGGACCATAAAGAATGTCTCAATCATCCTATCATATAACTTACCCTATCACAACTCAACATATCAATCTGTTACAATAGAATTATCTTTTCACAAGCTAAACACCCAATATATCATTAACTACTCATTCATTGTAGCTCACATAGATAAAATCTTTAAATAAAATATAAGCTACTAACAATAACAATTGCCCAACAAATACAAAATAACAAAAGATACAATAATTAACAACAATACACACTTCAATGTATCAAATCATGCCATTCCATTACTTCCAATGTCAAAACAACCGGAATGTATCATTACTTTATTCACCATGAATATCCATGTGACAACCCTCGCGAATGCGGAAAGATAAAACATACAAGCATGTGAAAAGATATGCGGAAATACGGTATTTTAAAAACTTTTAAACATGCATTGTAAATAAAACGAGGAGTGTCAAATATTACAAACTAAACGCGGAAATACAACAAAGAGACGGGGTCTCTTCAAATGTTAGCAAAGAACAAGTGTTTAACAAAAACTAGCTACTATCGTCTAGAGGTGAACTTCCAGGGACAACGCCCGCTAGCTCACACCCGAACCCCAAAATGTCACAGCCAAAAATCATCCAAGCAAGAAACCTGTTCATCCATGAAAAACATGAATGCCACAGTCAGTGGGGAGTAACTCCGGGTTCTCCCAGCCATATTACATCAAACGTACATATAAGGTAATACGAAAGTAAAGCATGCATACATATAAATATACATGTGAGTTGCGATAAGAATAAATAGGCAATACGAGATATAACGATAAGATCATATAGAAATCAAATCCGTAACCATCATGTTATTCAAAGACTCGGGAAAGACACTCTTAGGCAATCGAATACGCTCACTAGGGCTTGCATCTCACCGTTAGCGGTATAAGATTGATAAGATTGAGACTCGACAGACAAACCCAGTCAAGTCATGCGATGATCACAATAAATCCAACATATTATCATCCAAACACGAACCAAGACCATGACGGTGTCCAATCAGGCAATGACCATGAACAATATCATGAAATCACGCATTCAAGAACGACACAAGA
>JAIUZE010016963.1:0-19348 GCA_022085475.1 Heliosperma pusillum
AGAGAGGAAGCAAGGAAGGATAGAGAGGCTAACAACCTTAGGGTGAACAACTTGGAAACCCAAATATCCCAAATGGCTTCAAATTTGTCAAAATCCCAAGCCTCAAGCTCCACAAGATTCCCATCTCAAACCATTCCCCCAGCAAGGGAAAATGCTAGTGCCATGACATTGAGGGGTGGAAAGGAGTTGGAAGTGAATCCCCTTGGCAAGGGAAAGGAAAAGATGAAGAATATTGAAATGGAAACCATTGAGATTGAAGACCAAGGAGAATTGGTGGTTGGTCAAGAAGAGATATTGATAAATGAGAAAGGGGGATCCACAAGCAAGGACGCCAAAGGAGACATTTCAAAGAAGGGCAAAGGCACTATTGAAGATGATGAAGTGGAAGAGTACATACCAGAAGTCCCATTTCCTAGTGCTTTGATAAGCACAAGGAAATATGCCAAGGAGAATGACTTATATGAGACTTTCCGGAAATGTGAGGTTAACATTCCTCTTCTTAACTTGTTGAATAGTGTCCCTAGGTATGCAAAGTTTTTGAAAGAACTTTGCACACCTAGGAGAAATCCAAAGAAGGGAACCCATAAGGTTAGGGTGAGTGAACATGTGTCGGCCATTTGCAAACAAAATTTACCAAAGAAATGTGGAGACCCGGGCATGTTCACTATTCCTTGCACTATTGGGGGAAAGAGTTTTAAACGTGCCATGCTAGACCTTGGGGCTTCTATAAACGTCATGCCTTTATCTATTTATGAGACCCTAGGTTTAGGACCTTTGTCTAAAACCGGGGTAGTCATTCAACTTGCCGATAGGTCTAGTGTTTACCCCAAGGGCATGGTAGAGGATGTACTAGTGGAAGTCGATAATCTTGTCTTTCCGGCGGATTTCTACGTCTTAGATATGGAATCTAGCTCTAGTGCCACCCCTCTCCTTCTTGGTAGGCCGTTTATGAAAACTTCAAATACCAAGATCGATGTTTCAAACGGGTGTTTGACTATGGAGTTTGAAGGAAAAAGATTAACTTACAATATATATGACTCCATGAGGCACCCGAGTGACCATCAATCTTGTTTTTTTCTTGGATATCTTTGAGCCATTAGTGAATCAAATGTATAAACTTTGTGATAGAGACCCACTCGAGGTAGCTTTAACTAACCCCATGGAAGAGGAAGGTTTGCGCTTGTTGTTGGCTTTTGATGTGCAGGAATGTCTTGAGAATTGGAGAAGGAAGAGCCAATAGAAACATATGAGGAGATCAACGTCATAGAGATGCTGAAAACAGGGCAAGGCAGTGCTCGACGCAGCCTGCGTCACACGACGCAGCCTGCGTCACACGACGCAGCCTGCGTCACACGACGCAGCCTGCGTCACTGGACGCAGCCTGCGTCCTGCACTGGCAGGTTGTCCGAGTTGTTTGCTTTGAGTATTCCACTCCACAAGCCCCTCCCTTCCATTATCCAACCTCCTAAGGTCGAGTTGAAGACCCTCCCAAGCCATTTAAAGTACATCTTTCTAGGGGACAAGAACACCCTACCACTTATCATTTCAAGCACACTCACCGAGGACCAAGAAGGCAAATTGGTATCACTACTTGAAAAGCATAAGGAAACATTTGGGTGGAGCATAGCGGACCTAAAAGGGATAAGCCCGGTGACTTGCATGCACAAGATACGACTTGAAGTGGATGCCAAACCGGTCCGACAACCCCAAAGGAGGCTCAATCCACCCATGGCGGAGGTAGTGCAAGAAGAGGTAATTAAGCTATTGCAAATGGGTATCATTTTCCCTATTTCCGACTCTCGTTGGGTTAGCCCAACTCAAGTCGTACCCAAAAAGGGAGGAGTGACGGTAGTCAAGAATGCACAAGGAGACTTGGTCTCCACCCGACCCCAAACCGGTTGGAGAGTGTGTATTGACTACCGCCGCTTGAATGCGGTAACATTGAAAGACCATTTCCCGCTACCATTTATTGATCAAATGTTAGAAAGATTAGCGGGGAAAGCTTTCTATTGTTTCCTTGACGGTTACTCGGGGTATTTTCAAATCCCAATCGCACCCGAGGACCAAGTCAAGACCACATTCACATGCCCATTTGGTACATTTGCTTATCGTCGTATGCCCTTTGGTTTGTGCAATGCTCCGGGAACTTTTCAACGGTGCATGTTGAGTATTTTCTCCGACTATGTAGAACGAATCATAGAAGTATTCATGGACGATTTCACCGTCCATGGGGACTCCTATGATGCATGTCTAAAACACCTTGCTCTTGTCTTAGAGCGATGCCAAGAGTCTCACCTCATTTTAAACTCCGAAAAATGTCATTTCATGGTGACTAGTGGCATCGTTTTGGGACATGTAGTGTCGGAAAGGGGGGTTGAGGTGGATAAGGCTAAGGTTGACATTATCAAAACCCTACCTTATCCCTCTAACACCCGAGACATTAGGTCTTTTCTAGGACATGCCGGTTTCTACCGGAGATTTATTAAGGATTTTTCCAAGATTGCTAACCCTTTATGCAAGCTTTTGCACAAAGAAGCGGAATTTGTTTTTGATGACAAATGTAGGAAAGCTTTCAATGACTTGAAGGAGAGATTGGTCACCGCACCAATTATTCAAGCACCACGATGGGATCTTCCATTTGAGATCATGACCGATGCAAGTGACTATGCATTGGGAGTGGTTTTGGGTCAAAAGAGTGACAAGGGACCCCATGTGATCCAATATGCTTCTACCCTCTTGAATGATGCTCAAAAGAACTATTCCACGACGGAGAAGGAATTCCTTGGTGTGATTTATGCTCTAGAAAAATTCCGATCTTATCTCTTGGGCACAAAGGTGATCATCTACACCGATCATGCCGCCATTAGATACCTTGTGGCAAAGAAGGATGCAAAGCCAAGGTTGTTGAGATGGATTCTTCTTCTAAGTGAGTTTGATGTGGAAATAAAAGACAAGAAAGGGGTGAAGAATGTGGTGGCGGATCATTTGAGCCGGCTAAACCATGAAGGAAGACCATCATGCCCTCTTGAGGAGGTTGAAGGAGGTCTCCCTCATGAGTCACTTTATGCTATACAAGTGGAGGAGCCATGGTATGCTACCATGGTCAACTATTTGGTGACAAAGCGGCTCCCAAGCCATTTCTCTTCTCATCAAAAGAACAAAGTCAAGTCCGATGCCAAGTACTATACATGGGATGATCCTTACTTGTGGAAGTTTTGCCAAGAAGATCAACTTGTGAGAAGATGTGTGCCCGAGAGTGAGATTCCTTCCATCTTACATCATTGTCATGACTATGCTTGTGGAGGACATTTTGGGCCACAAAGAACCGCTAGAAAAGTGCTTGAATGCGGTTTCTTTTGGCCAAGCCTTTTTAAAGATGCCCACAAATTTGTAAAGACTTGTGACCGATGTCAAAGGGTGGGGAATTTGACAAAGAGAAATGAGATGCCACAACAACCTCTTTTATATTGTGAGATCTTTGATGTGTGGGGAATTGATTTTATGGGCCCTTTTCCAAATTCCGGTGGTTATTTGTACATCCTCTTGGCGGTAGACTATGTGTCAAAATGGGTTGAAGCCATTCCTACCCGCACCGATGATGCCAAGGTAGTAGCCATTTTCATTCAAGAGAACATATTCTCTCGGTTTGGCTTTCCAAGGGCTATCATTAGTGATAGGGGGACCCATTTTTGCAACATGGTGATTGGAGGCCTTGTCAAGAGGTATGGGGTGAATCATAAAATTTCCACGGCCTACCACCCACAAACAAACGGGCAAGCCGAACTCTCAAACCGTGAAATTAAAGGAATACTTGAAAAGACGGTGAATCCGGATAGAAAGGATTGGAGTAAGAGGCTAGTTGATGCATTGTGGGCATATAGGACCGCTTTCAAAACCCCCATTGGCATGTCCCCATTCCGTCTCATCTATGGCAAGGCTTGCCACCTCCCCGTGGAGGTTGAGCACAAAGCCTATTGGGCTATCAAATCTTTCAACCAAAACCAAGATGAGAGCGGTATGCACCGGAAGCTTCAATTACAAGAACTTGAAGAAATTCGCCAAGATGCTTATGAAAACTCTTCCATCTACAAAGAGAAAACAAGAAGATGGCATGATGGGATGATAAACCGTAGAGTTTTCAAGGAAGGTGATAAAGTTCTTGTGTTCCAAAACCGGTTTAAGCTCTTTCCGGGCAAGTTGAGGTCAAGATGGTTTGGACCTTACACCGTCAAGAAAGTGTTTACTCATGGGGCTATTGAAGTGGAGGGGCCCGGGGATGGAAAGCTCCTCAAAGTGAATGGCCACCGTCTCAAGCACTACTTCCAAGGATGTACCCGGGAGGGGGAAGAAGAGGTCTTGCTTGAAGACCCCATTTATCAAAGTTGAAAAGCTTGAAATAGCTAAGTCGAGCCATCGACTCTAAATAAACGGCAAAACATGTACATACTCTATCCTTGTGAATATTTCTTTGAAGTTTCTTTGTTAAATCTTAGCATTTAAGTTGTTTTAAGTTAGTTAGACATTGCATCAAACAAAATTTTTTGAAGTTACTAACGGTTTTGTGAAGTTTTGCGAGTTTTTGGCCGCCTCGGGATGCGTGCCACGGATAAAAAGTTCGGGAATCGATGGAATTTAGATATTGGAGGTTATTATGGACCATTGAAGTGAATTTGCAAGTATGGAGGTGTTTGGAGCACTTAGCAAAAATTTTGCTAAGTGCAAAAGGCAAGGTGATCCGGCAGTGAAGGACGCAGCCTGCGTCGTAGGACGCAGCCTGCGTCGTGAGACGCAGCCTGCGTCGTAGGACGCAGCCTGCGTCGAGTGCTGATTTCGTTTATTTTCCAAATTCTTGCCCGTGTTCTTCATAAAACACAAACCCCATCATCCTTCTTTTTTTTCACGACAAACACACCCAAACAACCCCCAATCCCTCAAAAATCCATCTTTCTCACTCAAATCTTCCAAAACCTTCATCAAAATCAATCCCAATCTTCATCCTAATAATTTTTCTACACTCAATAACCCCAAAATCAATCTCACTCACCCTAAAACTCAGAAAATCCGTCTTAAAAAACCTAGATTTTTTCCCTCAAATTCGTTTTTTCGGGTCTTTTGTTGGGTTTTTAAGGCTACTTGTCGAATTCCTACCTATTCTAATCATCAAGGAGCTTGAATCTTGTGGAAAAGCAAAGGTATAACTTCATACTCGACTTTTTCATTATCTTTCAAGTTTTTGCTCGAATTAGGCTAGCTTTAGTCTTAGGTTGAGTTCCCCTTTCCCCTTGCTTGATTGTGTAGTTAGGATTGGATAAAGTTTTCTGAGTAAGGTAAAGAAATTCAACAAACACTAGCTTTTTGAGGTGTAGAAATTGTTGCTCACCAAGTGTTTGTTGAATTGCTTGAGTGAAAAATCTTTCGAGTGATTGCTTGTTATTGTTGTAGTGTGTTGTTTGTTACATTTTGCAGATATGGCACCAAAGATCTCTAAGTTGTTTGGCAAGGGAAAAAATAAGAGGGCCGCGGTGAGTGAGCCCGACACCGAGGTTGAAACGGTGTTCATGGGTTATGAGAGGATGCAAGCTCAACATAAGAAAATTTGGGATCAAATATCCACTCACCCTCTTGTAGCAACCAAATTCTTTTGCCCAACCACCCTCCATGCCTTAGGCATGTTCGACTTGACAAGGGACATGCTAGCTAAAGTAGGGCTAGAGGCTTATCTCGAGCAAAACTCCTGGGATTACACCTATAGGAGTTTTGCATACGAGTTTCTAGCAACCTTGTCGGAGTTGGATGTGCCCGAAGGTGCGGAGAAAGCCTACCGATTCCGATTGAACCAAACTTGGCATGAAGCCCCAACTTCCGAAATCCGTCAAATCCTAAAAATCACCAAGCAACCGGTAGACATTAGATGCCCAAGGGGCAAAATGCACCAGATGTGGGATAACATTGCCGATGACCATGGCCCGTCTAAGGATGCCAAACTGTCAGCCATCACCCACCCCGTACTTCGCCTAATTACTAGGTTCCTTACCACCATTTTCAACTCCGCGGGAGAACCCACCAAAGTGCCGGAGAAGATCCGGCTATGTTTGTGGACTATGCTTCCGGAGGGGGTAGGGATCCCGGATTGGGCCGATTTGTTTTTGAGAGCTTGCATCAAGCATAGGCAAAAATCGGCAAGGGCAAGCATCCATTGTGGGGGGGTGATTTCTTTCTTGGTAAGGCATTATGAGGGGGGCATTCCTAATGGTCAAGCGGTGAACATATGTAGGGGTTTGACGAGGTACAACCATCTTGGGCTAGAAGAAGTTCACATGTTTAAGACTAGCAAGGAGCAACCCTTAAAAGGGTTTTGGTTGGGAAGTGACGGGCTAAGCTACATGAAGTTGCCTAGACCTCAAAACAATCCTTTACCTAGAGGACCCGCGGCGTGGGATTTTGTTTGTCCTAGGGAGGAAAGTTTGGGGGTAAGTAGTGCGGAGGAGGAGGAGGAGGTAGAAGAAGTGCCTTTGAGGCAAAGGAGGGTAAGGAGAGAAGGTGGTGGGGGAAGTGAGCATTTGAGAGAGGAGATTGAGATCCTTGCAATTGAGCAAGGCCCTTCCCAAACCACCAATTTTGAACAACAACAACAACAACAACCACCACCATTTCATTTCCAATCACCATTCCAAAGCCACCATGATACCGACACCCCCATGTTTGATGCGGAGGGTCGTTCTAGCACACCCGTGGAGCCATGGCAACAACAAATGGCTAACTATTTTGCTAGCACCAACGACGTCTTGGCACACATTAGTGGGAGGGTGGATGCCTCAAACACTTGGCAACAACTTCAAGGAGGTAGGCTTGAGAGTTTGGATGATTGGCACAATGTTGTGGAGGAGAGGGAGAGATTGAGGGCGGAGGCCGAGAGGGCTCAAAGTGAGGAATGGAGGAGGATGCTAGACGGGCAAGAGGAAGCCCGCCTATGGAGAGAGCAACAAGATAAAAGATGGCGGGAACAAAATGAAATGTGGGCCACCCAAAATGCTTGGAGGGAGCAAGCTACGAGCCACTTTAACGTTCAAAATGAGCGCCACCACACCTATCTTCAAGACTCCTATGAGGATGCGGTGGCACATGAGGACGTCTATGGCTTAGCTAGCTCTCTCTTTGGGATGTCCATGCAACAAAACCCGGGCTACCCTTTTCCTTACACCCAAGCAACCCTTGATGAAGGCATGGAGCGAAGAAGGCGGATTAGAGAAGAAAGGGATAGGAGGTGAAACCGAGGAGGTGCCTCGGGGTCTTCTCCTTTCGATAATTGATGAGGTATCATTTTTCTTCTCCTCCACAATGAGGACATTGAGTATTCTAAGTGTGGGGGAGAAGATTGTACATAGTTAGTTTGTTTTGTTTGATGCATTGTAAATTTTTTTTTATGCCTTTATTTTTGAAGAAAAAGAAAAAGAAAAAAAAAAAAAAAAGAGAAAAAGAAAAGAAAAAAAAAAAAAAATTGAAAATCCCGGCTAGGTGAAAACCCACAAGGGTGGGCACCTAGGCAAGATTGGGAAGGTGGCCGAGGACGGAATGAAAACCCGAAAGGGCATTCCGGGCAAAATGAAGAATCGAGTTGCAAGCCACCAATGAGAGGAAAGGAAAAGCTAAGGTGAAAACCCGAAAGGGCACCTTAGGCAAAATGAGGGATTTTCAAGAAAAAAAAAGAAAAAAGAAAAATGAAAAAATGAAAAAAATTTGAGCATGATTCTTCCTATGATGAGAATTTTTGGAGAAATAAGAAGGGAGTGATAAGGAGGAATTTTGGAAGGAGGCTAGTTTAGGACCCTTTTATTTTTATTTTTGAGTCACAAAACTTTGTTTCAAATTGGTGGATTGTTTTGGTGGTCGCTTGGTTGTGCAAATTGTGAAGTTTGGGGCCAACCAAGTAACCATGATTTGCATTAGTGGAGTAATAAGGGGGTGGTATAAGGAGTGGATTTGTATGGAGGTTGTTGAGAAAGACCATCTCGCTATGCCTTGGGATAAGGCAAAGATGGTCATACTACTTTATTTGGAGCTATAAGGAGGGAGGAATTGAGTTGAGTCGGAGTAGGTGGCATGTCGTGTCCTTAGTTTTGAGGGATGATATAAGGAGGGGGAGTGAGAGAAGAGTGTCACAAGAATTGAGTTTTTTTTTATTTTGTTTTTGTCATTGGTGGATTGTTTAAGAGGGAGTATAAGAAGGGTGTAGTGAGGGAAAAGAGGTCAATACCTACACACACACTTTGTTGGGCTCGTGTCTTTTGTGCTAATCTCGAGTTTACTCGGGACGAGTAAAAGTCCAAGTGTGGGGGTGTTTGACAACGTCAAATATTGTCGTGTCTAGTAGCAATTTTTAGAGTCTTTCGTCTTACTTTTTACGGGTCATTAGCTACGTTTTATGTTAGTTTTAGTTTTTGTAATAATGTTAATATTTAGTATTTTAAGTCATTTTTTAGAGTCAAATCCCGAAAGTCAATAAAAGTCAAACCCGAAAACCCGAGACCCAAAACCCGGAAATTTTGAATGGGCTAGCAATGAATCATCAAGGTATTAAGACCAAGCCCATTGGGTCAATGAAAGTCAAGGCGGGGTCAATATCCATGGGGTCAACGAAAGTCAAGATGGAAAACAAGGCAAAAGTTGGGCAGTGCTCGACGCAGCCTGCGTCGTAGGACGCAGCCTGCGTCGTAGGACGCAGCCTGCGTCATCTCTCAGCACGGTTTTTTCTCATTTTCTCGTCTTGTCTTTTGGAAGCCCATCTTTCAAGGCCCCTAGGTTTGCGGACCAAGGGTATAAAAGAAGATTTCTGAAGAGAGGCAAGGGCATCAAGCATTCAACATACAACATTATTTTCCTTAGCATTTTCTCTACTTTTGTTCTTCAAGTTTGGCTTTTGTAATGGGTTTTTGCTTAGAAATGGGTTGTAATATGAAGACTATGGGTAGCTAATCTTCTTTTTCTTAGTGTAATTTGAACAAGTTCTTCCCGTTTAGCATTGTAAGACCTTTTTAATCCTTCGTTCTCTATTTAATTCCATTTTCCTTGTTTGAATTTCATTGTTGAATGAATTGTTGTTAAGACTAACCATCTTAGTAATTGTTTGTTTGATTAAATTGCTTTGTCTTGATGAATTTGGTTGATTTGTCTTGATATTTGTTGAAGCAACTTGAAAGTTTGTAACTTTGGTTTAAAAGTTGTAACCTTTTTAGTGGAATTTGGATTATTGTGTATTTAGGACATGGTTTAATGTTTTATTACATGATTCTAGCATGCTTCTTTGGTTTTGTGCTTAAAGCTTGCATCTTTATTTATGCTTATGTCTTAATAAGTATGGGTTTAGTTGTATTGAGTCATTTATGGATGGTTTAATTCATTGGTGGCTAGTTTTTAGAAGTTTGTAGTAGATAATTAGAGAAAGGAAGGAAAGGAGGGATCTTTACTTTGTTAATTGAGGGGGAACTTGGGATAATTGCACTAAGTTATTTATCCATATTTAAATCTTTGAGTATTTAGTTGTTGTTAGTAATTTTTAGACTTGATTATCAATTCTCATGAAAACTTTCTCCATTTGTGTTTTTCCTACATGTTTCCCATTGTGAATATCATAGTTTGTAAGTAATTCAAGTTTTTTTTGTTTCAATTAGTGTTTTAATTTGTGGTTAGATTAATTAATTTGTTAAATCGGTTTTTAGCAAGAGTCTAGAATAGATTTTTAGCAATCATCGCCTTCTCTTGGGTTCGATCCTTGTCTTACCCTTACTACCCTTTTACTTAGGTTGGTTTGAGTCTAGATTTGGCTTTATAAATTGTTATTTGACATAGCTAATTGCGGATTTAACGACACCGTACAAAAAAGCCATCGTCAACGTAGGTTTCGATTTGTGAAACTGAACCACTTCAAAACCTCTTGTGTCTTTCTTTATTTTCGTTATTTTTGTTACTTGCTCAACACTTTGATTAATTAGTTAGTTGATTTTGATCCATAAAATCAATTATTTAATTATACATCATATAAATCGAAAAAGTAGTGCTAGTTTTTAATACTCAATTCACCCCCCCCCCCCCTTTCGTATTCGATCAATAGACTCTACAACGAAATAAAACCGGCCCTGGCCAGATAATTAATGTCGCCATACTCTTACATTTTGACGTTTGGATAATCCTCATGTCATCAAATTAATTGAATTGTACTTCTTTTGGGAGTAAGCAAGGCACATGCCATCTTTTTCTAAGTTCATTACAAGCCCTTTCTTCAAACAATTATTCTTTAACATTTTCAAACAACGCGCAAGGTTTGATTTATTATTTTCTAATGAATACACTATTACAAAAACAGGCTATGACAACGGTTAAAAACCGTTGTAATATTAAAAATCGGACGTTGTAAAAGCCTCCGTTGTTAAAGGTTTTAACAAAGGTTCATATTTAATGCAAAAACCGTTGTCAATATTTTTAACAACGACTAACAACCGTTGTCGTTACTAGGCATCCGTTGTTAAACCGTGAAAATAATTTTGGTGGGAAAGATACAATAACGCTTATGGTAGTAGAAACCGTTGTTGATGAGAGTATTAATAACAACGGGTATATTAAACAAAACGGTTGTTAAAATAGTTGTGAATATTTTTAACAACGGTAAAAAGTCATTGTTATTACTAGCTAACTATTGTTAAAACGTGTGAATAATTTTGGTGGGAAAGATACAACAATGGTTGTGTTACAAGAAACCGTTTTTAAACGTGTGTGTAGTTTTGGTGGGAAAGATTATAACAACGCTTAAGTTTTTCAAACCCGTTGTGAATAGAGTTAATTACAACGGAGTATACTAAGGAAGCCGTTGTAAAAAGTTTTAATAACAACAGGAATATCAGAATAAACCGTTGTTAAAAGTATGATTAGTTTTGGTGGGAAATATGTAACAACGCTTTTAATAAATTTTAAAAAAACCGTTGTTATTATTTTTATTATTGTTTTTGAAAAAATTGTAATTTGTTCCTCTGCCAATGAAAATCCTGCATAAATCAGCAGCAATAGCAGCACGCATAAACCACTTTCAGCAACAGCAAAATGATATATATATATATATATATATATATATATATATATATATATATATATATATATATATATATAAATCAGCAGCAGCAAAATGATATATACAACCAAAATGATCTCCTTCAGAGCAATTCATACTTACAATTTGCTCTAATGTCTTCTACAAATTAAAGTTCCCTATCTGCTTCCAAAATAATCTAAGTTTCATTTATTCTTCCTTACAATAATGTTCAAGGACGTATTTGCCCCACAAGTCCCTTACCTTGTCTATATGGTGCTTTTTGTACTCAGGGACATGTGGCGTGGTGATTTCATACTGCGGATAAACACAAATAAAAGTCATAGATCAGTAGGGTAACGACATTAGGCTTACATAGCGACATCGATCATATATAGCAGCAAAGATATCAGCTCTAATGAAAAAAAGTATTAATAGCTACATTAAACAACTAACTCTTTCTGGAATGAGGATATATCTTCGCCTAATAATCTCCTACATGAAACAACAAACGTAGTATCCACATTGTATGCTATCCGGCTGTTTAGGGACCTATTATTACATAAAAAACGAAGAGACGAGAAGGCAGTTACCAATTAGTTTAATGCGTAATTAAAAATGACAGATGTATATGCGTAATTAGTTTAATGCACTTAATTATTAAGGTATTGTATTTGCGCACGTACCCCTGTTATCGTAGTAAAAGTAGGGCCATCATTAGAATCTTCCGTGGGTTGATCGTCGTTAGCTATTTTCTTCTCAAAGGCCCCTTAAAAAAAAGAGGCAGAAAGTCACATAAATATATATGTGTAGTAGTGAAAATAATAATAATTGAAACTTAATATTATGTGCCAAATCAGTATTACAAACTTACTTAATAATCAACTTCTTAAACGTCTCGGATGGTTGTTTATGCAAAGAGTCCAACCAAAAGACTTTCTTCTTGGTCGGCATGATCCCTGCTAGCACGCAATGTCTCCTAGATCGAGAGACAAATCACTATTAACAAGCACAACATCATAACCAAACATATAAAAATGCAATTGTATTTGGAATCGTAATATTAATTATATATTACCCGACTTCATTATAAGGGGCAAGAATGAGCTTTTTGTTTTTCGCCAATTCCGCAGCAATATAATCTATACGTTGTTCATACGAAATAATCCCTATATGCATAGATAAAAGATTTGGGCACAGGAATCCGTATAGATCAAGTGGACTCTTGGTCTCGGGGATCACAACCAGTTTCAAGTACCTACATGACGGTTTTAATGTTGGAGCTAGTGTCCTCCACAGTTAGTGTGATAACATGAATAAATCTCTTACAGGTTCACAGGGTATACTTATTATTCTTATCAGTTGATTAACGTTTATCGATAACAGTTGGCTTACTAGGAGTTTGACGTTATTGTCATTTTAATGGCGGTGATTAACTGGTCCCGTAAAAGTCACACCTAAAGGATGTGTCTGAGAGATGTGATTATATGAACAATATAATCATATTGATGCCTTATTATATGACTAAAAGGTTAGTCGATGTATATGACTAAAAGGTTAGTCAATGTAATGATGATATGATTATTTAATAACGATTAAATAATATTAGCTGAGACGAATTAAATGTAATTCGTAATTGAATATAAACCGTTATATTTAATCAATGTATATAATATAAACTTAAACGAATTAAAATGTTAATTTGTAATTAAACATAATATGTTATATTTAATTACCAAATTATAAATATACGGATATTTATAGTTGACGTATATATTATATTACATGCTAATATAACCGAAAAAGGAAGGAGAAAATAGTCTTTTTATACTCCTAATTTTCGGCCAATAAGAAAAATAATAAGAAAAAATATCTCCTAATATTCTTTTATGGTAACTAGGTCAAAAACCCTAATAACAAGAGTAGTAAAAAGAGGAGAGACTCATCCTTCTACCACTTGAGGGATCCGGCCGTATAGAGCGAAGAAGAACAAGTAAAATTCTGATTTTTCTCTCTAATTCTCTCTATCAATCATCATCACACAAAAGAAAAATTAGCAGTAACTTTTCTCTAAAATTCTAGCACAAGCAAAGCATATCTTGGAGCATCTTGGGTGCAACAATTAGGAGAATATCGATTTCGATATTGTTCATAGGCCAAATTTGCTAAGACCAAAGGTTAATTCTAAGTTCCTATAATTTTATATTATGCAATTCATTTATGACTCGTAATTCATATACAAATATTTCGTTATAATCCGTAAAATTAACGACGAAATATACCGATATTTCCTACAAGTGGTATCAGAGCCAAGGGCTACGAAATTATTTTATATGTTTTCATAATTGATGAAATATAAGATTAGAATCATTTTTTTTGTTTTTTTTATTTCTGCCGAAAAAAAAAATTTGTCTGTAATGTTCATAGGTACTGTTCATCCGTGAAAAAAAAAAAATTGCCTTGTTTTTCCATTTTGATTCACTATAATTGTTGTTTAAATAGTTAAGAAGATAACATGATGAATTTGTAGATGTTTTAATTTAATAAGGATTAAATTAAAATGGAAATGGAAATCGATTTGAATGTTCATCGCTATATATTTTTCGGTATTCATTGATTTAGATATTCATTTTAAATTGTTAAATTGAATCATTTAGTTTGTATCGATGTTTAATAATGATTAGATGTTGATAATTTGTACCGATCTTGAAAATATTAGTAACATCAAATTAATTTTTTTTTTTTTAAAAAAAACTGTTTCCTTTTTTTTATTTTGGGCCAAAATTTTTTTTTGTTATTATTCATTATAATTATAATGTTTTGTTTATTGTTGTGAAGAAATTCACAATATTTTGGGCCAAAAACGTGTGTGCGTCGGGAGCGATAAAGCTCTGATACCAACTGTGACAACCCTCGCGAATGCGGAAATATAAAACAACAAGCATGTGAATTATATAGCGGAAATATGAAGTTTTAAAAACTTTTATACATGCAAGGAAAGAATACGAGGAGTGTCAAATATTACAAACTAAAGTACGAGTTATACTACATCAAGAGACGAAGTCTCTCCAAAATGTTAACAAGTAAAAGTGTTTAGCAAACAAGCTAAAATCGTCTAGAGGTGTTTTAATCCAGGGACAACGCCCGCTAGCTCACACCCGAACCCAAAATATCAAGCAAAATGCCATCCAATCAAGAAACCTGTTCATCCATGAAAAACATGAACGCCACAGTCAGTGGGGAGTAACTCCGGGTTCTCCCAGCCATATCACATTAAACGTACATAGAAGGAAATAAAAAAGTAGAGCATGCATACATATAGATATACATGTGAGAAACGATAAGAATAGATAGGCAATTCAATATATGATGATAAGAGCATAAGAGTTACAAGTCCGAATCCATCATGTGATACAAAGACTCGGGGAAGACTATCTTAGGCAACCGAATACGTTCACTAGGGCTTGCATCTCACCGTTAGCGGTATAAGTTTGATAAGATTGAGACTCGACAAACAACCATGCCAAGTCATGCGATGATCACAATAAATCCATCATATTATCATCCATTCAACCATACCAATACATAGACGATGCCCAATCATGCAATAACCATGAATAATAAGTCATGAAATCACGCATTCAAGAACGACGACACAAAGATGACATCTCTCACGGTAAATGAAACGCACTAGCATCGTGTACATGGCAAGTATGATTAACAGGCATCCACGAGATAAGCATTTCCCTGAACGCATACACGATGACATTTCGTATATGTAGACTAATTTCCTCCTGGTAGCACGACGATATAAATATCCGGTCCTAGTCTAAACCTGGCCAGACTCTCGGAATAAACCATTTTCCGATTCGACATCCGATGACATTTCGCATCCAACACTCGGTCAATCATTGACGCCGAGTACCCCAAATTCGGTAGATCAATTCACGAAAGAGGCGGAAAAGAGCTCAAGCCACATAACAAGTGGTACGCTACATGCAAATAACACCACCTCGCAAGTACACAATATTTGATGGCCGGGTCGATCAACGCATAGCGTTCAACTCCCAACAACGTCGTCGTATGCCCACTACACATGCAATTAAGCAGTAGGATACCTCCTCGTTCCGACATTCCAGCCTTACGAACGTGGATTTAGCCAAGGTAATGAGAGTTCAAAGCACAAGACAAAATAGTGCTCAAACCGTATCATTTGTAAAAACCGACTCAAAGTGGGACATACCAAAAACCGTCACAAAACATGTGAATATGGCATTATATAAACGTAAATATGATAAACATGAATCAATACATGATACATAAGCATTAGACCAAGTTTAAGAAGCATAATAAATAAGAAACATAGATACCTCTCCAAAACAACAAGTTTGGAAACTAACTAAAACAAGGGTTCACTTCAAACTGTCATAACTAGAGTTCTAGACATGAAATTATAGATATTCCAAGTCGAGGTGATAGCTTATCCTCTTACGGTTCCAACGACCGTGACTTTTATTTCACGCCCGTGACATGAGTTACCAATTCACCCGAGAGCCTTCAACATAAATTCAATCCTATCATTTCCAATTCTCATAATTCATTTCTAATAACTATCAACAATCAATATTCATCATCAACAATCATCAAATAACAACAATCATCATCCATAACATGAATCCTAAGCTTCTAATCGTATTCTAAATACGAATTCTAGCATATAAAGCATGTAAAACACGTAAATGATATCGAGTAACCCTTCACCGTTACCTTTTCGCGTCTTTAATCGATTTCTAAACCTTCCTAGTCTCCACCTACATACAATTAGATAATAAAAGATGAATATCATTCACCTTGAGAAAGACGGATAATTTAAAAAGCGAGAAAGACGGTAATTTTATTACCAATACGGATAGAGGAAGCTAAGAGGGGAAGAATAAGACGAACCTAGATGAATTTGAGCAAGAAATGAAAGCGTAGCGATGATTCGAAGATGGATCAAATATGGAGGCAAGGTTTTATGGGGTTTTCTTAGAGAAGAAGGGTGAGTTGAGTTGTGTGAATGAATTAGGTTAAGGTGAGTATGAGGTGAGTAAGTGGGAAAAAGTCAACGAAAGTCAAAGACGGCTCAAAAGTCAAGAAAAAGTCAAAGACGGCTTAAGACGGGATTCACTTGAAATCTCGCGGAAGTTCCAAATACGAACTCGGAAATTCTAAATTCGACTCGGAACATTAAATTCTAAAATAAAACTAAAATACGCTGAAAAGTATCCGTAAAATATTTTAACTATAAAAATAGGGTACATTTCCGGGTGTTACAAAAGATGGAGATCGGATTGCTGACTCCCCCTACATGGACCAAGATGGAACATCAAGACAAGCTTCTCGGGTCCAAAAGGGTTGGATTCCAAAGTTGTATTTTTGTTCATTTTGGTAGATAGGCCACACTAGGACTTTGTAATATTTTATGTATGTTTCCGTTCTTGTTGCTTTTTCATCACATGATAGTTAGTGCATCATATTCCGCCTAAACCAAACCACCTACTACTAAAAGGCATGAAAATTGACTCATATAGTTTGAATGTTAGTTATCATGGACATAAAGATGTCACTCGAATTTAAGCCATCATTTTAGTTTATTCATTCTCGCATGCTAGATATTCGTTCACTTAAATTGAATTAAAACAAAATTGATGGGATCTTCCTCTAAACCTGAAATTGAGACTAGTCTTTATAGGCCAAACTACTATGAATCCTTTCTTCGTCGGTAGGCATATAGGACCTTACTCTCCATATGACCCCTTCTACGTTGGGTAAGTAGTGTGTGTTTACCTATTTTAGCTCAACATTATAGTCCGAAGAGCTTCTCGTGATTATGATGGACTAAAGATAGAATTTACAGAAATTTATCGACCAAGAATTCTAAAGGTAGAATTAGCCAAGAGGTTGGCTTATCAATTTACAGATAATTGAGTCTTGGGATCATTTATATAATTCTTGAGGGAGATCAATTGTATAAATGCTCGAGTCTCTGCATTAAAACAAATTTTGCACTAGACTTAAATTCAAATCGATGAGTATGCTTATTATGTTTTTCTTCTTTTTCAGTGTAGAACTCGTTTACATTGATAATACTGCATATAACAAATGGCTGGAAATACTGATATCCCTGATCGGTTATGTCGCGGTCCCGTTACAAAAATAATTACCCGCACTTAGGCTAACAACATAAGGAATGTAATTAGGGAAGTAGGGTGTCGATCTTCAGGGAGTACGTGTTAACTATGAATTGCTATGGATTGATTTTCATTTAAGTTCGAGTCGTTTGAGGTGGTTGTCTAAACTACTAACATAAAATAAAATGAAAAGTATGCAAATGACGATATGTAAATGACAAATATGTAAATTGCAAAATGTAAAACTCAAAACAGACTACTTACCCGATCGGGTTGTCACGTACCCGATCGGGGAAATGCTCTAATCCGAATGACAACAATTAAATTCTAACTAAAGACAATATTTAAATGACAATACTGAAAGCCTATCTAACTAAACTAATAAACTAGATAATAATAATAAAGTAAACTATCTAAGAACGGAAATAGAAAGACGATAAAGTAAACTAACTAGATAACAATAAAATAAACTATCTAAAACGGTAAAATAAACTATCTTATCAAATTGTTATAGTGAAAGAGGAATACATGCAAAACGATTCAAAAGTCTCATTGATACAAACATTAGAATTACTAGGATTGTCTAGGCCTTGTAGCGGTATATTCCTTTCGGATTCGTACCGACATTTTGGTGGGTCCTAACGTCCTCTCAGCATGGTTAGGTCACTAAACCCCTATTGGCAGTCCTAATTCCCATCCCAACTCTCGTTACAAAGACGGAAATTGACTAATACAAACAATTGTTCATGGCCACTAAACAAAGTTATATAATTTGGCATGACCAAAGGAAGAAACAACTAGATTGTTCAATTGGTATCTACTCTTCTTTTAATTCATTTTAACTAGTAAATCATTTCAATATTACAACTCTATTTATTTTATTTACACAATGATAATTTTACAATGATAAGTCTAATTTATGTGATCATGTGATTAAGTAAATTAATAAGAAAAAGATGTAGGAAATTAGACTATGAAATATAAATACTAAAGTGATTAAGGTAATTATATTAATAATGATTCTAGTGATAATTTTTAGGATTATATGATTAGGTAAAATATAATGTGACATGCTAAATAATATTTTGGTTTTAACTAGATTAATTTTAGATTGATTTCCTAACAACAACAATATGAGAACAATACTAATTAAATTAAAGTTCATGATGAAAATTGCATAGTAAAGGATAGAGAATTACCGAGTTTGGAATATGAATATATAAGAACGAAAGTAAAGAACAAATATCCAATAACGAAAGCTTATAAAACAGTAGAGAAACACTAAGAAATAAACTATATTCTAAAACTTGTAAGAAAGAAATAAACTATGAAATGTGTTATTGTATGAAAGTATGCTAAAAAGATATATAATTTTATATGAATGTGACACCCTCAAATTTGCGGAAAGAAAAAAAATAATTTAACTGAATAAAATATGAGAATACATAATAAGGGTGTCTTAAATACAAAGGTTCATAATGAAAAGGAAATAAATTTTTACATAAGAATTATACAAGACGGGAGACATATCTCCCGTATAAATACGGAAATAAAAGAGTGTATAATAATATACAATCTAAGAACCGAATATAGGTCCAAGGTAAATACTTCGCTCGCTAGCTCGTCAATGGACCCAATGTATGCATCACAAACCTGCCAACCGCATTAAATATAAACACGGAAGCCACAGTCAGTGGGGAGTACTCCGAGTTCTCCCAGCCACGAAATGTCGAGTTTAATAAACATGGAATACAACATAACAAGCAATGTATATTGAAAGATACAAAACCTTAACATATATGATATGCTTTTCATGTTATGAAACAGATAACTAACAAATAACCTAGCATGTGAAAGCTATCATGTGAAACCGATAATAAACTATAACTCGAGGTAGGGAATCTGGTATGCTAGCTCAGAGGTTCCTCTCAGAAACATGGCCGTGATACACTCAAACCCTAATCAACACGTAATCATGTGAATCAGTTAACAATCGGTAATCCAAACTCTATCAATCTTAGCCGGCTTGCATCTCACCTTCTAAAACTCATAGAATCATCAAACATGAAAGCCTGATACTTCTATAAACAGGCATAAG
>JAIUZE010016964.1:0-13225 GCA_022085475.1 Heliosperma pusillum
GACCTGATCCACGCATCTATTGTGATAATAGTGGTGCCATCTTCCAGGCTAAGGAGCCTAAGTCCAGCAACAAGTCTAGGCATGTACAACGGAAGGCTCACATGATCCGAGATTACGTGGAGCAAAGGGAGATAATTGCAGCAGGAGCTGGGGCACAGGGCAGGACAGAACTCAACACCAGGGACAAGGGGCAGGCCAAGGGGGATCAAGGGGTAAGCATTGCTACCCAAGGGGAGGTCTACATGGGTATTCAGGGGTCAATCTGGGGGCAAGGGATGGGTAACAAAAGGGGAAGCTGCAAGCTGAGCAATGTTGGCCAGGACACGAGCCAAGACACGCCAAGACACAAGCCAAGCAAGCCAAAAACAAGCCCACCAACACCCAACCACAAAATCACAAAAACAGCCTACAACAGTCACTTGGGGAGGGCATAACTACCACCACACTTTGAACCACCAGCTACCACCAAGCCCAGCTAAAACCTTACCCACCTAGGTCCAAAAAAGTCCTAGGGAACCAGTTCCAAAACACAACACAACTACCCTAAAAATCCAAATCAAAACAGCCTACCCAAAGCATAAAGCATAAAGCAGTCTTTCCATTTCTAGCTAAAAACTGAAAGACTATCTCCAAAAGTCTTTCCTTGTCTTCCCTACTATTAGAACTACTGCAGAAGAAGGTCAATGAGCATTAATGAGCTTCGTCCACAAACTTCAAGCCAACTCCAAGCAACAAAACACAACCTGGAGCATGTCACTGTCATATGTCTGCATTTGTCTGTTTTCAGTTTTCTTTTGTATTTTCAATCTGAAATTGTAGCCAGTAACTTGTCACGTTTATGTAGATTAATCCTGGCCCTTAGATGTTATTCTAGGGTTGTATTAGATCAAGCATTGAGGCCTATATAAGGACCCATGCTCTTTTGTATAAGGCAGTTGATTATTGAATGAAAAACTTGAGCATTGTTCTCATTTCCAAAATCTTTCCAACTTGTGCTTTGCCTTAGTTGAAAGTCAGGCCTGATAACATCCTGTGCTAGGCTGTGGTTGTTGATCTAAGTCTGTGGCAAGTTAGATATCCCTGTGCATAGACTGTGGGGTGTTTGCTTGTTGTTTAGTTCAAGTCTGCTTACCTGTGCTTGGCTGTGGTAAGGAGTCTTAGCTAGTCTAGTTTGTTGTTTGATTCCCTGTGTTGAGCTGTGGGAGTTGAGTAACATCCATATCCAGTGCTAGATAGGAGTCTAGGGTCCAATTCCTAACACACCCCTATAATATCACTGCAATTCTGGCATCAGAGCTTTGGTTGTGAGGCCATTGTTATCCTAACTACAACAAAAACACAAAAAATAACCCAATGAGTGAAGAGAGGCTTGCAGGTATTGAAGGCAAGGTGGATCAGCTAGCAGGCACTGTCAATGTAGTGCTGGCTGCCTTGAACACTGTCATGGAGAACATTGCTCCTCCACTGAGGGGAAGACCACCCCCTAGAGGCAGAGGCAGAGGTCGTGGCCACATGGGCATGGGAAGAGGACAGCCCCTGCAGGAGGAAGAAGGGTCAGACTCAGGTGAAAGCAACAGAACCTATGAGGAGATTCCAGAGCACACTGACAAGCATCTCAAGGTAGAAATTCCTGAATTCTCTGGTAGTTTAAACCCTGATGATCTATTAGAATGGATTAGGGATGTTGAGAAGGTATTTGAATACAAGAGTTACTCTGATATTAAGTCTTTTAAAATTGCTGTGCTAAGATTAAAAGGATATGCATCCCTATGGTTTGATAACTTAAAGCACCAAAGGATTAAGGAGGGTAAGGAACCTCTTAGGTCTTGGTCAAAACTGAAAAAGAAGATGCTAAACAAATTTGTCACTAAAGACTACACCCAAGATCTGTTCATTAAACTATCCAAACTGAAACAAGAAGAGAGGTCTGTAGAGGCATACCTAAGGGACTTTGAGCAATTGACTCTCCAGTGTGAGGTCAATGAGAAACCTGAGCAAAGGATTGCCAGATTCTTAGAGGGTCTAGATAGGAGCATTGCTGCTAGAGTAAGGATGCAACCTTTGTGGTCTTATGATGATGTTGTCAACCTGGCTTTGAGGGTTGAAAAAATGGGGAAAACCAAACCAGCTCTACCTAAGCCTGTTACTAGACCTGCATACAAACCTTACAGTGGTATTAGGATGGGAGAGACCCCTAAGACAACCAACCAATCAACCACAGACAAAGGAAAGGGAGTTGTGAGCTCTAAACCCAACCCCACCCCAACTGAGAACAAAATCAGATGTTTCCAGTGCCAAGGTTATGGTCACTTTAGGAAGGATTGTCCTTCTAAGAGAACCATGACACTTATGGAGGTAGAAGAGTGGGAGAAGGAGGGATTAGTTGAGTATGAGGTTGATGACAGCATGGTGTTAGAGGTAGTGACAGCTGAGGAGGAACCAATGCAGGACTTGGTCATGGCTCATCCTGACACAGGCCATAACTTGGTCCTATGGAGGGTCATGCACTCTCAACATACTCCATTGGAGGATGACCAGAGGTCCTTGATATTCAGAAGCAGATGCACCATTCAAGAGAGGGTCTGCAACTTGATCATTGATGGGGGGAGTTGTACCAATGTGGCTTCTATCACCCTAGTGAACAAGCTAAGTCTGATTACTCAAGAGCATCCACACCCCTACAAACTGAGATGGCTTAACAAGGGGGCTGAGGTGAGGGTTGATAGGCAATGCCTGGTCCCATTCTCTATTGGGAAGGTATACCAAGATGAAGTATTGTGTGATGTAGTACCAATGGATGCCTGTCACCTACTACTAGGGAGGCCTTGGGAGTTTGATAGGAACACCACTCATCAGGGTAGGGATAACACCTATAGCTTCAGGCATGGGGGAAAGAAGGTAACTTTGACACCTCTACCACCCAACCAGAGGAATTATGGGAGTCCCAATGTGCCAGAGGAGGTCAATGGGGTGTTGTTTTTATCAGAGGCAGCTATGATCAAGGAGATGAAGCAAGAACAACCTGTGATCATCTTGCTATCTAAGGAAGTACAGAAGGGGAAGGTTCCAAGTTGCCAGCAGAGGTTGAACCTTTGATCTTGAGATAC
The DNA here is from genome assembly GCA_022085475.1 of Heliosperma pusillum. Taxonomy (NCBI): domain Eukaryota; kingdom Viridiplantae; phylum Streptophyta; class Magnoliopsida; order Caryophyllales; family Caryophyllaceae; genus Heliosperma; species Heliosperma pusillum. Next base: position 3,108 of record JAIUZE010016964.1, read on the forward strand.
AAGGAGGTCTTTCCAAGAGAGTTACCAGATGGACTACCACCCCTAAGAGGGATTGAGCACCACATTGATTTGGTCCCAGGTTCTGTGCTGCCAAATAGGCCAGCCTACAGAAGTGACCCAACTGCCACCAAGGAGTTGCAGAAGCAGATTGAGGAGCTTATGAGCAAAGGGTTTGTGAGGGAGTCCCTAAGCCCTTGTGCTGTACCTGCTCTACTAGTGCCTAAGAAGGATGGCACCTGGAGGATGTGCACTGACAGCAGGGCAATCAACAACATTACAGTCAAGTATAGGTTCCCCATTCCAAGGCTAGATGACATGCTTGATGAGCTAAGTGGAGCTCAGGTCTTTTCCAAGATTGATCTAAGGCAGGGTTACCATCAGGTGAGGCTCAGAGAGGGGGATGAATGGAAGACTGCATTCAAGACAAAACATGGTCTGTATGAATGGCTTGTCATGCCATTTGGACTATCCAATGCACCAAGCACCTTCATGAGACTTATGACAGAAGTGTTGAGGCCTTGTTTGGGCAGGTTTGCTGTGGTTTACTTTGATGACATCCTAGTGTATAGTAGCAGCAGAGGGGAACATCTCAGGCACCTTGAAACAATCTTTGGGATCTTAAAGGAGCAGAAGCTGTATGGGAAGCTAGAGAAGTGTACCTTCATGGTTGAGGAGGTTGCATTTCTAGGGTACATTGTGTCAGGAAGAGGAATCTCAGTTGATCAGGAGAAGGTTGCAGCCATTCAAACATGGCCTACACCTAAAACCATCACTGAGGTAAGGGGGTTCCATGGGTTGGCTTCATTCTATAGGAGGTTCATCAAGAACTTCAGTTCAGTTGTAGCACCCATCACTGAGTGCTTGAAGAAAGGGGAGTTCCAGTGGACTGAGGAGGCCCAACAATCCTTTGAGAGGATCAAGAGGTTGATGTGTGAGACTCCAATCCTTAAACTACCTGACTTTGATCAGCTGTTTGAGGTGGAATGTGATGCTAGTGGGGTTGGCATTGGGGCAGTGTTGATACAAGGGCAAAAGCCAGTTGCTTATTTCAGTGAGAAACTGAATGGTGCCAAGCTCAAGTACTCCACTTATGATAAGGAATTCTATGCCATCATCAGAGCAGTCATGCATTGGGGGCACTACTTGAAGCCAAAGCCTTTTGTTCTGCACTCAGATCATGAGGCATTGAAATATATCAGTGGCCAACACAAGCTGAATCACAGGCATGCCAAGTGGGTGGAGTTTCTACAATCCTTTACATTCTCTAGTAAGTATAAGGAGGGGAAACAGAATGTTGTGGCAGATGCACTGTCAAGGAGGCATTCTTTGTTAGCAGTCATGGAGCAAAGGGTGTTGGGGTTTGAATTTCTGAAAGAATTGTACAAGGAGGACCCTGACTTTGCTGAGGAATGGATCACACAAACTGGAGGAGGAAGGACTCAAGGGGGGAAGTACATGCTGCAGGAGGGGTTCTTGTTCCAAGGAAACAAGCTATGCATCCCAAGGGGTTCTTACAGGGATCTACTCATCAGGGAAGTACACTCAGGAGGACTAGGGGGACACTTTGGGGTTCAGAAGACACTTGAAATACTGCAGGATCAATTCTACTGGCCCAGGATGATAGGGGATGTTCAGGTTGTCCTCAGGAGGTGCTCCACATGTCAACAAGCCAAGAGCTCTTTCCAGACTGGACCTTACACTCCACTACCAGTGCCAAACAAACCTTGGGAGGATGTGAGCATGGACTTTATTGTTGCACTACCCAGAACACAAAGAGGTAAGGATTCTGTAATGGTTGTTGTTGACAGGTTTAGCAAGATGGCTCACTTTGTGGCTTGCAAGAAGACTGAGGATGCTGCAAGTGTTGCTGAGCTATACTTGAAGGAGATTGTGAGGCTACATGGGGTTCCTAAGTCAATAGTTTCAGACAGGGATGTTAAGTTCATGAGTTACTTCTGGAAAACACTATGGAGACTCTTGAAGACCAGGCTTTTGTTCAGCACTTCTCACCACCCTCAGACTGATGGCCAAACTGAGGTCACAAACAAGACTCTAGGGAGGATCTTGAGGTGTCTGGTAAGCAAGTCCTTGAAGGATTGGGACTTGAAGCTAGCTCATGCTGAGTTTGCTTTCAACAGAGCACCCTCATCTGCAACAGGTCACAGTCCATTTGAGGTTGTCTATGGGATTAATCCACTTATGCCACTGGAATTAGCTAACATACCAAGGGAGGAGGTGAACTTTGATGCAAAGAGGAGGGTTGAGCAGATGGTGAAGCTTCATGAGACAGTCAGAAAGCAAATAGAAAGGGCAAATGAGAGGTACAAGAAACAGTCCAAGGTTCCTAGGTCCAAGAAGGAGTTTGTGCCAGGGGATTTAGTGTGGATTCACTTAAGGAAGGAGAGGTTTACAGCTAGGAGGAAGAACAAACTCATGCCTAGAGCTGATGGTCCATTTGAAATCATAGAGAGTGTTGGGCCTAATGCATACAAAGTTGACCTACCAGGAGAATATGGGGTTCATGGCACTTTCAATGTAGGGGATCTCAGTCCATACTATGGGGACTCTGAGGATGAGGAGGCTACAGGCTTGAGGATAAGCCCAATTCAACCTGGGGAGGATGCAGCAGGAGCTGGGGCACAGGGCAGGGCAGAACTCAACACTAGGGACAAGGGGCAGGCCAAGGGGGATCAAGGGGTAAGCATTGCTACCCAAGGGGAGGTCTACATGGGTATCCAGGGGTCAATCTGGGGGCAAGGGATGGGTAACAAAAGGGGAAGCTGCAAGCTGAGCAATGTTGGCCAGGACACGAGCCAAGACACGAGCCAAGACACGAGCCAAGCAAGCCAAAAACAAGCCCACCAACACCCAACCACAAAAACACAAAAACAGCCTACAACAGTCACTTGGGGAGGGCATAACTACCACCATACTTTGAACCACCAGCTACCACCAAGCCCAGCTAAAACCTTACCCACCTAGGTCCAAAAAAGTCCTAGGGAACCAGTTCCAAAATAAAAGTCCATAGACCTTAATTAGACTCCTCTAATTAATTACTAAATTATTTTCTAATTTAGTTTATAATGATCTATGTAACATGCATGCAAATATAAAGACATTTATATAAAAGAAGAAATTTCCTCACATTGATATGGAAATTATATGGGCACAACAAGAACTCCTTCTTGTTGTTCTTGAGCTATAAATATGGATGAACACAAACTATCTCCAAAGTAGAAGATCTCCTCTAAGTTGCACCAAGATTAACCCAAATAATCTACTCTTATTATTAACTAGATAATAAGATAGATATTATACTACTAATATTATGACTATATTACTACACTAGTAATACTTAGTAAATATTAGTATTTGAGAGTTTTAGTGAGAAGAAGGATTTTTAGAAAGAAGTATGACAATTGAACAAAATCAAGTGAATAATAAAATGAACAACTTTTGTTCATTCTTAAGGCCATTTGGCCGGATCCTCTTCACCAAAAATGGACTATTATTTGTTCAATTTTATCACATGCCTTTGAGTGGAGTGTTGTAGAAAAGATGATGATTGTTTTATACTTGTTATGTCACTTTCAAAAAGTAACTAAAGAGTAAAAATAAGAACAAAATCATCACCATGTAACTACTACCAAAACCGGTCCATTATGGCCTAGTTTGGTCCATTTTGATTTTTGATATTTGTCTCACAAATACTTATTGATCATATGGTTAATTATCTTGTATAATTAAGTGTTAATTTGATCATATAACAATTATATGACTCAATTAAATAAATAATATGTACTTAACATTTTAAGTAATATTTTACCATTATATCAATATATAATGGGTCCCACAATGCTTAGTTAATTTATTTTACAACTCCTTGTAAATATAATTAACTAATTACCTCTATCTCAAAACCTCAACTAATTTAGTAATTTAACGATTAATTACTAAGTTAAATCTTATTTAATCGTATTAAAATAAGATATAAATTTATTAGTCAATTATCGCATAATTGAAAAATAAGTTTAATCGAATTTGAGTTCTTAACTCAATTTCTAACAATTAACTCTCGTACATATCGAATATATGTAATGTACTAATTAACTGTATCGTATACAAATAATTAGTTACTATTTGGATTTCATCCTTTAGGTGTGACCGAAAGGGATCAGTTGATCACCGCCGTCAAACGACAATAACGTCAAACTCTAGTCAGCCAACGTTATTGATTTACGTTAATCAACTGACTAATCATATATATAGTCAATAAATATCCCAATTATATTCCTAATAAGATTTATTATGTGGCGCACTATTGTGGAGGACACCTACTCCAACAATCTCCCACTTGTCTGACACAAGTGTGCGTCACCGATTCTCTTGTCTCTTTATCACATCTCCCACTCAACGCAAGGTGTCTTCCAGGTCGCACTTGCGATTGACAATATCTATAGTGGTTTTCTCGATAGGGAGAGTAACTGTCTGACCTGAAAATCTACCATAGATCTCTTTCCGAGCGTGGCCACGCATTTACAGTAACTACTCCTCGAGTGGCCTAAAGATGTTTTTTACCCAACGTGGGTGGACAATTCCTGTTGATCCATCTACTCTGTATGATGCAGATCACCATGATCCAGAAGAAGTCCATCGGCCTCCTTTTACGGCACGACCTAGAACATCAACCAAAACCAATCGGAAACTGCACCGACTCAGATAGACGGTCACCAGTCAAAAGAATCGACTTATAGGAATAAGATAGAAGACCCTTGCCACGACCAGGCATCAAATAATTGATTTAAGGGTCTCTACAATGTCACTGTCCGACAGAGTGTCATACAGTCTGTCTATGTAAACGACCAGTCATCTCCATGACCCCATGGTGCTGAACCAACCATCGATCGACTTACAATCTAGTCATTTCGAGACGTCACCTCATTGAGTGACTAGGGACAAAATACTAAGTTCGTCCTGTTCACTTGAATTGGGTTCAACCTTTCTTTCAACCAATTCGGATAAACAAAGTATTAAAATTTAGTCAAACTAAATAATGGAGTTTTTTTAATGAAACTCTAACAATGAATGCGATTATCAAATATTTGGAAAAATTGATACGCTATCAATAATTTCATATCTTATAATCTTTAGCAATTCAGGTACATATTTCAATCCCCATTGAAATGACATGACTATCATGTTCAGCCTGCAAAAAGCATGGCTAATGGATTAGCAATACTTGCATCTTTCCTATCGTTCTGATTGCTATTTCTCTTTGTCTACGTAATCTCATATTACATAAAACTTTCTGAGTACGTGTCTAGATTTGAATCTAGACTTAGGACTCTTGGCCTAAAGGTAGCTCCCACTGTTTTACCAGTATAATGGGATAGGATATACAGCTATATGAACTATTTCTAGTCCCCAATCTTGTCGAATCCAAGCTACTTTCATATGCATCATCATAATGCACGCAAGTACTACCATTGCCGTGGTTTAATCCGCATGATAAACGTCCTGAACACTTCCAGCGATACAATGACATTTCTATTGAAACTTCCACTTCCTACTTGGAACCTTTCCAATAGTATTTTCTGTTTGGAACTTTTCCAACAGATAAATCTTCTATGAAACACAGCCAGTTCGTGATTTCAAATCACTTTGATCAGTTTGGAAACTGAAGTCTTTGTAACCCTTACACGCAACTCATTTTAAACTCCAAACACATGGAACATATCTTTTAGTCCTTCGCAAGTACTAAGGATGTTCTTTATGGCTATCAAGTGACTCTCACTTGGATTTGATTGCAAATGATTCGTCATGCTCAAAGCATGCGAAATGTCGGATTGAGTATACATCATAGCGTATATAATTGATCCCGCAGCGGAAGCAAAAGGAATCAATTATGATGTGTTCAACTTCCTTGAACTAGTCAAAGATCTTATCAATATAAGAATTTTGACTCAATGCTAATATCCTTTTAGATTTATCTCCATAAATCCAGATAGCTAAAAGATGTATTCTACTTTTCCAAAATCTTCCATCATCTAAAATGATCAATATGTCTCCACATATAAGACTGATGCACACCACATTACTCCCACTAAACTTCATGTATAAACATAATTCCTCGAGATCTCGAGAAATATTTTGCAACATGATTGACACACTAATTCCAACTCTTTTGTGCTTACTTAAGACATACTCTTAAGCTTGCAAATTAACTTAGGATAATTAGGATCTACGAACCCACAGGTGAATATAAAATATACTACCTCTTCTAGAATCGTATTCGAGAAGGTGGTTCTTGAGGTCCAATTGACATCATACTATTATGATATACTGTAATCGCTAAGTATATTCGAATGGATCAAAGAATTAAGGTTGGTGCAATACTCTTTGCCTACCAAGTTATCTTTCGAAACATTTTAATGTTGATCCATGCAAATTTCGATCTTAAAAATCAATTTACATTGAAGAGGTCGTACTTCTTCAAGTAAAATTACCAGGTCACATACCTGACCATCATGCATGGAGTCCATTACGAATCGTATGACTCTAAGCCATATCAAGAAGTTGGGACTAAAAACAGTCTTTTATAATTCGCATATTAGAATTCATCACTATAAAGGAGCGATAAAATTCCACCTAACCTCCTAGGTTCCGAAGAAACAACACTGACAAGCAATGAGGAAAAACTTTTTCCGGACATATGCTCAGTTTGTGGCTCTAGAAACATTTTCTCCTACTCTGTCTTATCAAGAAATAATCGTATTTTTATTGAAAGACAGCATCACGAGTCACAAACGCTTTGTTCTCGTGGTCAATGTGGGATTATTGAGCACTTGTTTCATTCAAATAACTTATAAATTAGGTACGCTACCTACCCATATCGTATATGGAATGAAATCTGACTGTTTTAAATGTGTTTTAATATGGTGGGAAAAGAAATAGCAGACAAACATATTAAGATCCCAAGGTTTAGTCAAATGGCTCATTTTGACTTGATAAAGACAAAACCATATCGTATAAGGTTCTGTTTCTCTATTCAACAACACCTTATCTAATACTGTGTGTTAGAGAAGTTAACTTGTGAAACCATTTCACAATACTTTTGGTGAAAATCAAAGTCAATACTTAGATATTTATAGTTACGATTTAGTCGTAAGTCCTTGATCTAATGTTCTAGTGGTTAACTACTTCTCATTGAAGCTCTTTGAACTTTTCAAAGATTCTTCTTAGCACCTCATTAAGTAGAATCAAACATAATATCTACTTAAATCGTCGGTAAATCAAGTGAAGTAATCATTACCATCTCTGGTTGTGTTTGTTATTGAACCACACGTATTCTTGTGTAATGGGGCCAATAATTTACTAGTTCGATTTCCTTTTCAACAAAAGGGCACGGATCATCTTGTCTTGAATACAAGATTCGCACACACCATAAGATTCAAAATCAGATGGGTTAGGGATAGTTGTTTAATACTAGCCTCTTAATGTGCTACACAATCCAGAATTAAGATTAGACATAGGTCACCAATTTTGAGCCTTTTTTCAATCTATATGACAAGTAATTACTAGTTTAGGTCAAGAATATAATTACCTTTGATTGGTATGGGATAACCATTGACCAAGTATAGGCATAAAAAGATACAACGTTTGTTCTATTCACAAAAGTGAAACACTTGTGTCGTACACAAAAGTGGATACTATATTCTTTATCTAGAGGTTATGTACATAACAACGTTTATTAAAGTATACCTCTAAATCCAAAACTAGATTGATCACATTATAACTTTTATATGTCTCTATAGAAATAAAACTACAATAGTTATATTTCCCTTGTAGATCGACATTTAATTATGGTTAGTCGTCACACGAATCATTATTATATGCATTGAATACATTGATGAAAACCATAATGGATATCTAATACCCAAAAATATTTGCATTTAGCAAAATAAATGTCGATCATATAGATATTATGGGTGAAAAATTACACCATATTTCTAACTCTTTAGAAAACTTTGGGAAGATTCTTATCTTGTGTCCTACACTGTAAAATAGAATCGTCAAAAGTTGGGTTCGACACCTTGCTTGGGTTTTGACTTTACTATTCAAAATAGTCTTGCCTTTATCCCTTGCCTTGTGTCAAAGTCGAGCCAACCTACTCTTGAACCTCGTCTTAAAAATTAAGAATATAAACATCATTTTTAGTGCTCCCACTCACTTTCATGAATCTCTACTTAGACAAGTATATTGGAATTATTGTGAAGACTATTCTTCATTTCATTCATGGTTTTACCTTCAAAAGGATAAACTTTTCATGAAGTGATTACTGTATTTGGTTTGTTCACGATTTCAAATAAATCGATTAACCTAGTCATCCCAACTGTTTTGGCCTCTTTTGAGGTAAGCCTCGATAAGGAGCATTATGACGACATACCAAAATACAAACATTTTCTTTGGAGCAAAAATTTGATGTACCATTGTTATAAGAAGGCGTCACAAAATATTCAAAAACTCTTTTGACTAAGTGTGACTTATTCATTTACTCTTCATAAGAGACATTTGCAATGGTGAATATGAGGATCAAAAGATACAATTCATTTTGTCTTTAGCTATGGTGGTATAAACGGAGATTGCAATCAAAATGCTACCGTATAAAATAATGGAAACCTTTTCCACGATTGAACGGATTTTTAAGTTCATAGAAGAAAAATAATTGTCATTGCGCGAAATAAAAATAAATATCAACGGAAAATAAACATTCATTGCTTATATATAATTTACTTGTAAAAACAATTTTAAACAAGTCACTCATATAATGACCCCTCACGAAATTATATAAGTGATTCCAAGACCCATCTTTTAGACAAAAATAGTCATCGCATGCTACCTTTATCTAAAAATGGTAAGTCAATACTTGACTAATTCTACACTTAGAACTCTTGGTTGACGGATTTCAACTAAATCCATCTCCTAGTCCCAAGATAACGTTTATCTCGTTGAGTCCAATCCAATTTTAGCTTGTGATCGTATCACCCTACTTACCCGAGGTAAAAAGGGACCCACGAGCGTGGTAACCCTAATGAACACGGGATTCATAGGTGTTATTAATTGGTAAGGCTAATCTCAATTTTTAAACATGTGAGAGATCTTGTCAATTTAGTTATTAATTCCCTATAAGTGAACTAAGTCGGTGAATTGTGAATAACGTTGAATTGACAATAACGGTAAATAAAATTCATGTGTGACGATTTTGGCATGAGCGGAAATAAAGCAAGCAACCAAGCAACAATAAAATCCTAGTATGGCCACCTAGCTAATCAAAATTAACTAGATAGTTACAAATTCGGAAACCAACTCCTTGGTCCCTTGCCTCTTCACTTGGAACACCTTCCAAAATTGCACCGTCTTGAAGGGAGCCACCGGTCTTCATAAAAATAATTACAAATGTACAAATATACAAATTCCTATTATACATTTATACTATAAAATAAAATTATTAAATTATACAAACCGGCAATACGAGATCGCAATAAAATTACAACCAAAAACGTTATTCCCTTACATTACGGGTAATAACGATAAAAATTAACTAGGCCATACTAGGTACAAAATTTGCATAAATTATTAAATAAATGACATTCATTCATTCAAACATAAATAAAATAAATTGCTGCAAAATTCATGCCAAAATCGTCCTAAGTTCAATTCATGCTCATTGTAGCTCAATTTCTTCCGGGATTCATTGATTTTTAACCATTAAAAATCAATATCAACATTTAAATCGCATTTAAATTCAAACTAATTAACTAAACTGTTTAAGAACTCAAAATTAGTCACTACTAATTTTGTTGGTCATTAATTAGATCGATTTGATTTCATTTGCTAAATATTACGGTTTAATCATAACGATTATGAAATAAAACCAAAATAAAATATAAACATCATAAAATTTGAAACCAAAAACTTTGTACATTCTGGAACAATTCCAGGAACTATAAAAATAAAAAACATTTGCTCAAAAATTTAATTTAATTTTATGAACAAATAGCTTTGTATTTAATGGTTTTATCAAATAAAAACATTAGATATAGTAAAACAGTGAAACA
>JAIUZE010016966.1:0-16843 GCA_022085475.1 Heliosperma pusillum
ATTAAAAACTAGCCCCACTTTTTTCGAATTAAATGATATGTAATTAATTATTTGATCTTATGAATTAAAATCAACTAATTAATTAATCAAAGTAAGCACAAGTAACGAAATAACAAAAAGTAAAGAGATAAGAGAGAGGCACACGATTTTTGAAGTGGTTCAGTTTCACACGTTGAAACCTACGTCCACTATTCTCGATTAATAATTTTTAGTACCTTTCTACGGATTACAAAAATTACCAACCCCCTCGTATAATCAACACTATGATTATAACTCAGATGAGTATCGCTAAATACCCTATACTATCTTACGCTAATAAGAAAGTACAATATAACTCACACAGATTCCCGTTAAAGAATTGTAAGCTTATAATGATGTACTATTATCCAATAACGTATTTCACTCAAGCGATTGATAATAATTGATGCACGACTCTTTTTAAAAACAAACTCTAAAAATAATAAATATTTGCTCAAAGGTTTGCTTTAAAACGATTTTGGAAAATCAACACAAGTAAAATAGATAGCCGTGTAAAGTATTGTGTTTCGTGTGTATGTCGTGTTGTTTTACAAATTGTATGTGAATGAGTATTTATAGTAGTAGAATCATAGTAGATCTAAAACCCTAGTATAATATTTGATAAAGATACTTATCTTTCCATAAAAATAATATTTGCTAATCTTTTAGAAATATCTTTATCTCAAAATATTATTTGGTTTATCTTATAGAAATATATTTATCTTGATATCTCAAAATATTGTTGTAAAGATATAGTAGAATCCTAGATTAGGTAAACCAAGGAAACAACCCTATGGAGGCCGGATTCCTATAGCTCACGAACCCCTAGGAGGCACGCAACCCTAGGAGGCACAATACTAGGTTTCCACGAAACCCTAGATGGCTCCAACCCTAGGTGGGCTAATTAGGTTAACAACAAATTGAGATAGAATATATTAGAAACCCTAGGTAGCATGACAACCCATAAGTTGGATTACTAACCAATAGAATCTCATAAATATATTCTCTATTAAAATAATTGATAAATATAAAAATAAAACTCTTTCACTTTTGAAAACATTTCAAAACATTTTATTTCCAAAATCATGCATCAATAGTTTATCATTCAAAATCATAGGCTAAAGCTATAACTTTTGAACATAAAATCTCTCGAATGGAATAGTTACCGAATGACGACCTATACTATCTAATCTTCACAAAGATCTTCCGTATACGGATCATCTCTTCATCTTGATCACAAAGACCCTCCATCTCGAGTCTTGTGTAGATTTATGTAGATCTTGTTTGAAGCGATTTTGTTTAAAGTTATGCCTGGTTAGCTATAACTTCCAAGTTCACTTCCAAAGTTATTCCTGAAGTTGGTATAACTTTGTCTCACAGACTTTATCAAAGTTATGCCTAACTTGGATCTTTCTTCTCATAATTGTTGCTAGCTATAATAAGACTAAAGCACACAATTACACGCATATGATATATCGAGTAAAACATATTATCACGTAAACACATGTCATTATCAAAACATATGAATTGGTCCAACAAATGCCCTTTAAAAGAGGAAGGAGGCAGAAAGTCACATAAACTTACTTAATAATAATAATTGAAACTTAATATTATGTGCCAAATCAGTATTATAAACTTACTTAATAATAAACTTCTTAAAGGTCTCGGATGGTTGTTTATGCAAAGAGTGCAACCAAAAGACTTTCTTCTTGGTCGGATTGATCGCTGCTAGCACCCAATGTCTCCTAGATCGAGAGAGACATCATTATTAACAAGCACAACATCATAACCAAACATATAAAAATGCAATTGTATTTGGATCGTAATATTAATTATATATTACCCGACTTCATTATAAGGGGCAAGAATGAGCTTTTTGTTTTTCTCCAATTCCGCAGCAATATAATCTATACGTTCTTCATACGAAATCATCCTGATATGCATAGATAAAAGATTTGGGCACAGGAATCCGTATAGATCAAGTGGATTCTTAGTCTCGGGGATCACAACCGATTTCAAGTACCTACATGACGGTTTTAATTCCGATATTAAAAACACTATATCTTAATCAGAATATTAGAATATTGCATGATTTAATTTATTAAGAAACTTACTTCATCCAAACATATAGGTGTTGGACATCAATCTTGGCAAGGCCAGCCCAAATGGCTAGAATTTCTCATGACAGAAATGCTTGACGTTCTATCCCTACAATATCATCCTTGAGCGGAATAATTATTAATTTCTCGCTTGCTATCCGATCACCAGCCTCCTTATAAAGGTCCATCATCGTCATCGTTCGTACTTTTTCCATGAAAACGTTCCCAGTATAATTAGTACGGGATAGACTCCTGACCTCTTTCAGCTCGGGGAAATGATGCAGTTTTCCTTTTGTGCTACCTGTCACAACATCCTACATGTGGCTAACTAAATTAAGTTGCTCTTTCAATGATAAGGCAATAGTAGAACTTAAAATATAAAGAAAGTTAATTAAATACCTCATCAAGTTGTTGTTTTGACGAGGTAGTAGAAAGATTGTCTATCGAGTTAGTCTTATCCATGTTTTTTGTTACCTACAAAACAAAAATATAACATATAAATTTCACTAATTATGTAGGTGATGAACAAAGACAAAAGGCTGGTTAAATTAGATGTATTTTTCTAACCCCGGCTACATTCTGTTGAATTTTACGAGCCAGGTAAATGTGATTATTAGGCCATTGGACAAAACACTGAACCACATCTGCCAGAATTTGAAGGTCGTCACGGACAGGGACGGGCAGTTTACGGGTTTCATAGCCCTTCGCGGCTTGCTCTATCTCCACTTTTGTATGATTCGGCAAGAGTGGTACGCCATGAACCAAGATGGTTTCCGCTGATTTCCTGGGCATTATGTCTACGAAACCCCGGGCAACACGAACCACATCCTTGGATGAAGGGTCGGTGAGAATAACTACCCTCTTTTTTATGGCCTCAAGAATACACATTATTAATTAAATACCAAAATATAATAGATATCATAAATGATCTACATACCTCATTATTGTCATCCGTCGTCTCAGCCGGCTCCTCAAGTTGCGTCCCCTTTTCAGAGTGATTTACCTTATAAAATTAACCAATCAATCAAAGGCATGGCTGCTGGAAAGAACAAATGCAGCGGTTCAAAATGGTTAAGTCATATTTACCTTATCGGCTTGAGGTATCAAAACCTCAGCAGCATTAGGTACCTCACCCGTCTCCTCAAGTTGCGTCCCCTTTTCAGACTCATTTACCTAATAAAATTAACCAATAAAAGGCATGGCTGCTGGAAAGAACAAATGCAGAAAAAAAAGAAGTCATATTTACCTTATCGGCTTGAGGTATTAAAACCTCAGCAGCACTAGGTACCTCACCCGTCTTCTCAGACGTCTCCTCATGTATTGGCAAGGTAGTAGTGTCTGCCTCTTGACCAATCTGTTGCACTACCTCACCCTTTTTAATGACATCCTTCATCATCTTCAATTCTTCTTCGGAAGGCTTGCCTCCATAATTCATTTTTAGTATCACGGAGGCCAATAACTGAACCTGCACGCCCAAAATGTAGAATCAGCATTTTGTTAAAACAATAACATGTGAATTTTAAATGACCATATAAAATGGTACCATGTCAGCCTTCCCCTTATTTTTCTTCTTCTTCTTCGGGCTAGTTGTCCCATGATATTTCGTGACTCCGACATGTAATGGGACGCCCCTCAATCGACCTGGATGCTCGGGTCGGCCGATCGCTCTAGCAAGAATGTCGTCACGACCACTCGGAGTGAATTTCCCTTCCGCAACCTCCTTCAGAACATTCTCCTATAATATATTAAATAAACTTAATTTTATTTTTGTTACTAAAATAAATAGATAGTCAGACATACAAGAATTAAATAAAAAAGTTATTAAAAACCTGTCTTAATAAAATAATACTTACTATGTTGGCCAAGACTTCCTGATCATATTCGCGTTACATGTTCGGGATCCTTTAGGCGTGTGCCCTTCTTTATAAGTTATGTGCCAATTCAAGTCGGTCACTCCCTTTGACACCTACACATTAACTCAAAAATAATATATGTATACATGTATATCAAGTCCAAGTATGATTAAAAAAATCTAATATATAGATGCTACTTACGAGATTGTCTTCTATCAATCTGTAACCGCCCCGAGAACCATAATATACCCCCCGCTTCTGTGAAATGTTAGCACGATTTCTGGCGCTAACGGTCTTCAAATCATATAAAATCGCAAGTAGATGAGATAATTAGAAAATTATAGATACAAGTATAGTTTTAGAAAAATGTAACCTGAAACTTTTAGAAAAATGTAAACATATGACATGGATACTTAACCTGAAACTTTTCAGTAGCTCGTTTCGCCTTATAATTATCCCATTGTTGCTGAGTGATGTTGGGGTACTTTGTCGGTGGGCTCTTATGCATCTCCCCCGTCTCCTTGTCGACATACAAGTGTAATTTGGCAAGGTCACACCTCCACTGCCTTAAAATTGTCACTGCCTTATGTAATAGATACTTATCATGGCAGTCAGGAATATCGAAAGCTTCCTGCATCATCATCATATATACTAATAAGCGGCTGTCTAATATCATACCTTTATACGGCTTCCTGCCTTATGTAATAATAACCTTTATACGGCTTCCTGTCTAATATCATAACTTCTGCCTTAAGTAATTATCATACCTTTATACGGTTCAAGAGTAACTTCTGCAATACAGGATTTAGATTCCTGAAATCATCTAAATCAATAGGCGCAAACTGTTTGGTTGTAACTCCAATCCAAATGGATAAATGGCCAGCATTTGGACCAGTAGGAACACCTTTCGGCTTTCACACTCCAATTTATAGGCAGCAACTGTTTTGCCACTATAGCTGCAAGGGCTGCAGGGCACTTCGAAGCACCCCTATCACCAGTCTTATCCCCCTTATCATTGTTTTATACTCTTTTCCGTTTTTCACCCATGATAATCCTAAAACCCTAAAACCTTCAAAAGAAATGAAATAGTAACGGAACAGAGTCATGCATGCAACGATTCTAAAACCCTAAGACCTTAAAAGGAATGAAATAGTAACTGAACAAATAAAGAGTCATGCAGAGATTCTAAAACTCTAAAAACTTACAAAGGAATGAAACTAGATGATAAAGAGAACGATAAATAGAAAATGAAAACAAAAAGATGAACTTCAATCTTAAAATCCTAAAGACGAAACACAAAAATTACCTGATAATGAAAATGAAAACAGGATGATGATAAAGAGAACGAGCAGGGTGATGATCAAGAGAACGAGGAGGATGATGATGATAATAAAAAAAAAGATTTGTGTTGTAAACGAGGATGATGATGATGATGATGATAATGTGATTGTAAATTATTTGAGTGTTAATTTACTCTATAGGATTGTAAATTATTTTTTATTAAGAGAAATTATTGACAACGGTTATACTAAAAAACACCCGTTGTTATATATTTTCACCAAAATGCGCCAAAAGGAAAAATCTAATAAAGACTATGACTACGGTTTCTTTAGTATGACCCGTTGTTGAAAGTAATAACAACGGTAGTATTATAAAGAACCGTTGTTATAGATTGTGTGTTTTTTTTTTAAATTCATATACGCGCGCGCGGTATTAAATTTTGAGGCATGAAAATAAATTCATTAATTACGTGTAATTTATTTAACTTTGCTTTAAATTTAATTAATTTATTTAATTTTATAATATATATATATAGGTATAGTACATCAAAATTGTTATGTTATTTAACGATTTGTATATTACAGGCATAAGTTACGTTTAATTATTAGCTCGGATTGGGTTTGGGAATCAATTCCGATCGGGTTAGATTCGGCGGGTTTATAATTAACTTTATCGGGTTAGTTTGGGTCGGGAAGGGTCCTTTCGGCTTTCGTGTCTGTTTCGGGAATGTTAATAATTGGGCGGGTCGTCGATAATTTCCGGGTCAAGCGGATGTGGTTATATATATCGAGTCTAGTTATTCTCGAACCGGGTCATTTTCTTTTTAAGGTACTGGTTATTATAATCACGCGCATGCATCACTAACCTGAAACTGATCGGGTGGCCAGTTACGGATCGGGCAATCCACTATCTAGCTAGTAGCTACTTCGGGTCGATCGCTTTTGGGTCGGGGTTACGTGTCATCAGGTGGTTTCGGATCAGGTGATTTCGGAACATGATCATAATATTGATGCATGATATATAATACTGATGACTTCCGGATCATTAACCTCGTATTTTGCAATAACAGATTCATCAATGCATGCAAGTATCATGTATACACGTCAATGTTTCCCAAATTAAATAATGTGGTAGATCGACTTTGTTCAAGTACGCTAAAAGGGACGGTAGTTATTGATGCATATATATATGCTCAAAAGGGACGGTTTTTTGCTTTTTACCACCTATAATATATTATTGGGTTCAAAAGTTTACAACTTACCCCCTATTTAGTCCGATCTTTATAATCAAATAACTAACCACCTAAAATTGAAGAAACCCCTTACAATAATATAATCCACAGCTATTTTCCATTATCTTTACGGTTTTTGTTATATATCGTCTCGCTTACGTTTTATCTAACAAATGGTTATTTTCATATATTGACGACCATCAAAACTACCCCACATTTATCACTAATTATTACTTATCACCACACCCCACATTATTTATCACTTGTTACTTATTACGTTTTATCAACAAATAAATGGTTTGGGTCATATTCCGATCAGGTTAGATTCGTAGGGTATGTAACTTTACCGGGTTAGTTTGGGTCGGGGAGCAAGCGAGGGTCGGGTCCTTTCGGCATTCGTGTCTGTTTCAGGAATGTTAATTGTCGTCGATCATTTCCAGGTCAAGCGGATGAGGTTATATATCGAGTCGGGCCGTTTTTGCATCACTAACTTGAAACTGATCCGACCCAAAATTAATTAGCTAGTATCGGGTTATTTAATTTAATTCGATAGAAATATTTATTTATTATCCGCGTGATTATTAAGTATCATTTTCGGGTTGGATCACTTTTAATTAATTAAATCAAACTAATGTAATACAAAGTATAATATATATATATATATATATTATTAGTATACGTGCGTTACTTCAAAATAACCCTAAACCCTAAACCCTAAACCCTAAACCCTAAACCCTAAAACCCTAAACCCTAAACCCTAAACCTTAAACCCTTTTATATATAGTAGATTATCGCTATTGATTAAACATCAAAATATTGAACATCAACGGAATTAATCATATCAATTCAAACACTTTAAACAACATTATTTCTCATTGATTTCATTAGGAATAACCTAGATTTTATATTAAAGTACATTACATTCATCCGACATCAAATAAATAAAGATGTTAAATAATCCGGAACAATTCCGGTTAAGAGTAAAAAGCTTTTCTCACACTGCCACCAACAATCCGGAACAATATTGATGATACTGATGACTTCCGGATCATTAACCTCGTATTTTGCAATATCAGATTCAATGCATGCAAGTACACGTCTTGCATGTGGAGATAAGGTAGGACGGGTACAGCTTAACATATCTCTTGCGGCATCCAGCCTGCGAGTATCAGACCGACGTGGGTAGCCAGAGGACGATGATGATGACGACGCTTGGTTGACAAGTCGACTGCTTCAAGCCTCTTAATCCAATAATCCCTTCGATGTTCAATGGATCCTTTAATCAATGGGTGATGATCAGCGGGAACTACGGCAAGAGCCTCCTCCTCATCTGCAATCAATTTTGTAAGAGTCGTCTCATCGTTGGGAAGGTTAACTGTTGCCATTGATGATGTTAATTTTTGGAGTAATTAATTAGGGTTATGTAATATTTAAAGGAGGGGTTTTTAGGCTGTATTTATAGAGGGGGTTATGCTGCCATTGATGATGTTCAATGGATGCTTTAATCAATGTTGTTTATGCTGTTACAGTTGTTTTGCTGTTGTTTATTCACGGGTTTGGACTGCAATATCTTTTAATTAAAAATAATAATATTGATAAATAACAACGGTTATTCGTTAACAAAACCGTTGTTATTACTTTCCACAACGGTTTTACTGACTAAAACCGTTGTGATAGAGTAATGACAACGGTGCAACATAGTCGTTGTTATATATTTTCACCCTATTTGCGCCAATATAAAAATCCAAATAAAGACAAACACAACGGGTCCTTTGTTTATAACCGTTGTGGACAGTAGTTACTGCATATTACAGTAAGTGCATTGACTGCGAAGGAAATGTAACTGTATATATACATTCACACATTTACTCAATCAATAACTGCATGTGAATGTATAGTCGTTTTGGGAAATGTAAATGCATGTGAACCAATGCATGTGAATCAATAACTGCATGTGAATCAATAACTCTCTATAAGTACAGCCTCAATAGAAGGCTATCAACGACATACAAATTTTCCCAACTCCAATCAATAACATCTTTGCATTCCCCCAAAATACTAACATCAACCATACAAAATGTCTGAAACTTTTACTAAACCATATGCTTGCATCATGACACAAATGCCTGCTCATATTGAAGGTGGCTACGTTGTGTGTAAAAGCTACAAGAAACTCCGTGATACGCTTATTCGAAATGGCTACTTAATCAAGAAGATGTGGCCAAATTTTCATCGCAGGTACTTTACAGGGGATCTCATTTTTGAGTTTGGGATGACGGATGCTCATCGTGCGTCCGCATTCAAACTGGCAAGAATGTTTGACAAGGTCGGGCATGGGCGAAAAGATTGGATTGAGAGCACGGACCACCAGCCTGGACCATATCTATGGGTGGCTACCGAACATGACCGTCACCTTTTCCCAAATGGGGTCGACCTCGTTGAAGTGACCCAGCTAGAGCAGTGGGATGGGTTGGTTCTGGCCGAGGCTGACCCGATTGATGCATATGCTCTAACGGTGGCAGCTATCCGGGAGATTTACCCGGACTCAATTTAGTTTGTTGTTGTTGTTGTTGTTTGGTTGTTGTTGTTTGGTTGTTTTGGCGCCATTTGTGTGTGGTGTCGTTTTAACTTATTATTTAATAATATTAATGTTGTTTGGTGTTTGGTTAATTTGTTTTTTGACTTAAGATTAGAAGTAATTAAACTAAATTTAATAATGGTCATAAATTCAATAATACACTAATTCACAAATTCAATTCAAAGCTATTCAATCGATAAAGCAAAATTAGAATTGAACTAATTCACAAATTCAATAATAAACGACATTCAGGAAATCCACAATTCAATAATAAGAATTGAACAATCTAGCTAGAAAATCTTAATAAGAAATAGTTAATAAAAATAATACCTGATTAATAAGGGAGATGATGACAGAAAGACGATCAGGGAGTATGTCTTAGTGGTGCAGTATGATCGCTTTGTGATAGAGTTTTTGTGTTGCAGTACAATCGTATTATTAGTGTTGTGTGTTTTTTTCATCTTTATTAACAAATATTGACAACGGTTATTATAAACAAACCGTTGTGATAGAATAATGACTACGGTTAAAGGCGTATACCCGTTGTGATTAATAAAAACTATGAAAACGGTTTGTGATTATTAACTGTTGTTATAAGCAATAACAACGGGTATATTTAGAACAACCGTTGTTGTTGCTTACCTTTATTTTTTTTTTAAATTATAAAAAGAGACAGCAATAGCATAAGCACTATACACTGCAATAATAATCAGCAGAAACCAAAACATGGAGACTGTATACTGTATACTGAATGACCAAAAGCTAAATAATTTGGGAATCTTCAACAATGGCCAAAGCTAACAAAAGCTAAAGACAATACACTGAATGACTACACATCTTGAACAATAATTAGAAAGATAGTTATTTAAAAAAATAGTTAATACCTCACATTATTAACCACCTCAGGATCGGGGACGTTTCTTGCCCGACATAGTTTCTTCGTTAACCCAAATACCTTCACCATGATCATCACGCATATAGATGCTTTCAATGTTATCATGATCAGTGTCAACATCGTCGAAATAAGATACAGTGGAAGAGTGATCCATTCCCTCAAACACGACATCCTGATCATTATCCCCACCATTATCGGGTGCACCCCGTCTACTCCTTAGAGATAGTACAACATACCACTTCTTATCCATAGGATCGGTGACATAGAACACTTGTTTAGCTTGGGATGCCATTATGAAAGGATCATCCTTATTATTGCCAACCTTATCCAAATTGACCAACGTAAATCCCATTTTATCCTTTCGAACACAATTGTTGTTGTTATCAACCCAGTTACATCGAAACAGAGGTATTGTGAAATCAATGTAATCTAATACCAATATTTCTTGAATAACACCATAATAAAGGCATTTTCCCCAAATAGGTTTTTTATCTTTTGAAGTAGCAAAGTGCATTGCCTCAAATTCAGAACTCACACCACTATTTTGCATTGTGCTCAACTCATCTTGCTCGCGGGTGTAAAAAGTATAACCATTAATACAAAACCGCTGAAAAAAGTGGCCCTGGCATTTGGACCTAAACCAAGACGTAGTAACTTAGGAGAGATGTCATCACCATACAAATTCTTATACTCCAAGACAATATTCCTAAACCACTCTCCGAACGTCTTCTTATGCTCGTTTGCAATCTACATCTCGCTCTTGTTTGGGTGATCGTATTTGAGCTCATCTTTGTATTGTTGAATATAAGGTTGCACCTCATCTTCGTTGTTTAGCACATACGTATGTGCTAAATGTAACATGTCACATGCCACAATTTTTTCAACCCGACCCCTAATACCTTTTCCGGTCATCCAATCACTATGACGATTCTTTGGAACGCCAATTAACTCATCAGGGGAGAGATGCGCATAACAATATGCAAGAACTTCGTCTAATATAGCGCGTTCAGCAATACAACCTTCTGGACGATACCGATTAGATGTATAGTCCTTGTACACTTTCATCAATCTTTCGAAAGGATACTGGTATCTCAAGTACACGGGCCCAAGGTACATGTAACACCCGGAAATGTACCCTATTTTTATAATGAAAATATTTTACGGATACTTTTCAGCGTATTTTAGTTTTATTTTAGAATTTAATGTTACGAGTCGAATTTAGAATTTCCGAGTTCGTATTTGGAATTTCCGCGAGTTTTCAAGTAAAACCCGTCTTAAGCCGTCATTGACTTTTGTTGACTTTTTCCTCATACTCCCTCATACTCCCCTTAACCTATTTTTCATTCACACAAACACAACACATTTCTTCTTCCTTAAGAAATCTCAAAACCCTTGCCTCCATTTTGATCCAATCTTTGAATCGTCATATCTCATTCGTTTCTCGCTCAAATTCACGTAAGTTCGTCTTATTCTTCCCCTCTTAGCTTCCTCTATCCGTATTGATAATAAAATTACCGTCTTTCTCGCTTTTCAAATTTTCCGTCTTTCTCAAGGTGAAGTGAATTCATCTTTTATTAACTATTTTGTAGGTGGTGACCTTCAAGATCCCGACAAAGACTATTTCCTAATAGAAGAGGACCTTGACGCGGAGTAAAGACACAATAAGGTAACGGTGAAGGGTTACTCGATATCATTTACGTGTTTTACATGATTTCTATGTTAGAGTTCGTATTTAGAATACGATTAGAAAGCTTAGGATTTATGTTATTGATAATGATGGTTGTTAGTTGATGATTTTTGATGATGATTATTGATTGTTGATAGTTGATAGAAGTGAATTATGAGAATTGGAAATGATAGAAATGGTGTATGTTGCTCACGGGTGGAGTTGTGCTCCCAGCCGGGTGACCGGCCGCCGGTCTGCCCACCGGCTGGGAACACATCAGTAGTGATGTTGGATTTTTGTATAAGAGGTGCTCCTGGCCGGGGTACCGGCCGCCGGCCCCTATACCGGCCTGGAACACGCTGCTCTTTTCTTGTGATTTTTGGTTTAGGCATGATGCGCGAGCCGGGGTACCGGCCACCGGTCCACTGACCAGCCGGCAACACGGCTCTGTTTTATTTCTTAAAATTTCTAAAACTCGTAATTTATAATAGTTCGCATGATTCGTTTATCGTATAATTTTACGTAGCGACTTATAATATTAATGTTTTGAATATATGATATTTCATTCGCTTGTATCACATGTTTTGTGACGGTTTTTGGTATGTCCCACTTTGAGTCGGTTTTTACAAATGGTACGATTTGAGCACTATTTTGTTATGTGCTTTGTACTCTCATTCCCTTGGCTACCTCCACGTTCGTAAGGCTGGAATGTCGGAACGAGGAGGTATCCTACTGCTTAATTGCATGTGTTAGTGGGCATACGACGACGTTGTTGGGAGGCGAACGCAATGCGTTGATCGACCCGGCCGTCAAATGTTGTGTACTTGCGAGGTGGTGTTATTTGCATGTAGCGTACCGCTTGTTATGAGGCTTGTGCTCTTTTCCGCCTCTTTCGTGAATTGTCTACCGAATTTGGGGTACTCGGCGTCTATGATTGACCGAGTCTTGGATGCGAAACGTTTTATCGCATGTCGAATCGGAACACGTTTATTCCGAGAAACTGGCCAGGATTAGACTAGGACCGGATATATATTTATATCGTCGTGCTACCAGGAGGAAATTAGTCTACATATACGAAACGTAGCATCGTGTATGCGTTCAGGGAAATGATGTATCTCGTGGATGCCTTTTAATCATACTTGCCATGTACACGGTGCTAGTGCGTTTCATTTACCGTGAGAGAGGTCGTCATTGTGTCGTTGTATTTGAATGCGTGATTACATGATTGATTATTCATGGTCATTGCATGACTTGGCACGGTTTGTTTGTCGAGTCTCAATCTTATCAAACTTATACCGCTAACGGTGAGATGTAAGCCCTAGTGAGCGTATTCGGTTGCCTAAGAGTGTCTTCCCCGAGTCTTTGTATAACATGATGGATTCGGATTTGTATTCCTTATGCTCTTATCATTTAAATATCGAATTGCCTATTTATCCTTATCGTATCTCACATGTATATCTATATATGCATGCTTATACTTTTGTATTTCCTTTTATGTACGTTTAATGTGATATGGCTGGGAGAACCCGGAGTTACTCCCCACTGACTTTGGCGTTCATGTTTTTCATGGATGAACAGGTTGCTTGATTTGGATGGCTTTTTGCTTATGCTATTTTGGGTTCGGGTGCGAGCTAGCGGGCGTTGTCCCTGGAAGTTTCACCTCTAGACGATTTTAGCTAGTTTGCTAAACACTTTTACTTTGTTAACATTTTGAGAGACTACGTCTCTTGGTTGTATCTCATACTTTAGTTGTAATATTTGACACTCCTCGTATACTTCTTCTTGCATGCATAAAAGTTTTTAAAAGCTTCATATTTCCGCTATATAATTCACATGCTTGTATGTTTTATATTTTCGCATTCGCGAGGGTTGTCACATACAACATCTCCGTAACCAAGTGAGTGGTCAGGTGAATCATGATAGTGAAGAAAGAGGGTGGAAAATACATTTCAAAATGACAAAGAGAGGTGACAACGAGGTCCTGCAATGAATTCGCATCATCGGGATCGATGACTTTATCGCATATGGACTGGAAGAAGAGACAGAATCTGGTAATAACATATCGTACCTTTTCAGGCAAAATGGAACGAATAGCCACGGATAGTAATTGTTTCATCAAAGTGTGGCAATCATGTGACTTTAACCCGGTGAGTTTTAGGTCTTGCATCGATACAAGGCTTTTGATGTTAGACGAATAACCATGTGGCACGTTAATTCCATTCAAGCATGCACAAAACTCTTTTTTCTCATTCCGTGAAAGGGTATAAGCTGCTGGCGGTAAAAATGTACCATTACCTCTCTTCTGTGGTGCCAACTCTAGCCTAATACCCATCATTTGCATATCTTCCCTAGTTGCGGCGTTATCCTTTGTTTTACCGGGAGCATTCAGGAGGGTATTGATAATATTATCACATACATTTTTCTCAATGTGCATGAAATCGAGGCAATGCCTGACCTCCAGGTCAGGCCAATATGGAAGTTTATCAAACAAATATGGATCTTTTCTTATACCCACGAGTAAACAATTTAGAGCCGTTCTTCTTCCCATATTTTATCTCAATATGCTTTACTTTCTGATAAACTTCATGCCCACTCAAAATTCTAGGAGGTTGACGAAGTTCTTGACGTCCATTCAGGGGCGGCTAGGACCATGTGCGGGCTGAGCGGGCGAACCAGGCCTCCAATTTCGTGGGCCTCTAACATATTCTTATAATATCTAAACTCTATTCATATACATAATAACCTAATTATCTGACAGTAGAGGTGTGGTAGCACAGTGGTTGGAGCATGTAATACTTGCCAAAAATTTCTGTGTTCAAGCCTTGGCACAACCATTGTTATTGTTTTTTATATGTCAATGGTATTTTCGTTTGAAATATATATATATATATATATATATATATATATATATATATATATATATATATATAGCGTCTCTTGAGGGCCTCAATTTTCATCATTGCACAGGGCTTCCAAATTATTTGAGACGCCCCTGCGTCCATTAAATGCTTTCTGCTGCTTGCGATAACAATGGTCAGGATCCAAGCCCCTCCTATTTCCCAAATACACAGACTTATGAGAACACTTCAAGTATTCAGACTCGATATCCTCCCCACACAATGGACATGCCTCTTTCCCATGCACCGTATGCCCAGAAAGGTCGCCATAAGCCGGATAGTCGGTTATTGTACACAATAACATCGCTCTCAAATTGAAAGTTTCATTCTTATATGCATCAAATACTTCTATCCCACTATCCCACAAAATCCGCAAATCATCTAAAAGAGGTTCCAAATAGACATCTATATTATTTCCAGGTTGTTTAGGGCCGGAAATTAACAACGACAACATCAAATACTTTATTTTCATGCACACATATGGAGGTAAGTTATATATTGCCAACACTACTGGCCAAGTACTATGTTGGGTACTCATGTTTCCATGTGGGTTCATTCCATCAGTGGACAGCGCTAGACGTAAGTTTCTAGGTTCGATGCCGAACTCGGGATACTTAGCGTCGAACGATTTCCATTGCATACCATCTGCCGGGTGTCTTAGCTTCCCATCATTCATTCTTCCAGTTTCATGCCAAGTTAACATTTTTGAATCATTGCTATTCGCAAACATCCTTATGAATCTTGGTATCACTGGAAAATACCATAACACCTTAGCCGGGATCCCTTCCTTATCCTTATAACGCCACACAAAACAAACCGGACAATTGGTTAAGTTTTGATATAATTTTCGATACAATACGCAGTCATTTGGACATGCATGTATTTTCTCATATTTCATACCCACCCCTCTAATTAGTTTTTTAGCCTCATATGTTTTAACGGGAAGAACATTACCATCTGTAAGCATGTCGTTTATCAAGGCTAATAAAATAGTGAAACACGTGTCACTAACCCCATTTGCCCCCTTGATATTATACAACTTCACCACAGCCGACATCTTTGTGTACTTACAACCAGGGTCTAGAGGCGCTTCAGACTCACACAACTTCTCATACATGTTGTCAAGATCATCCAAACTAATGTTGTTATCTTCAAAAGCATTTGATTCATCATCTTTTTCTTCATTATCTGTAGACCCAACATTCAACTTGTCTGCTTCCAACTCAACATACTCGGCAAACTCGGGATCATCAGTTATCCTTTCGTATACCTCAAGATCATCTTCTTCAAAGCTATTCTCTTCCTCTAATGATTCCCCATGAAAAATCCAACGGGTATAGGATCGACTAAAACTATACTTTTCTAGGTGAATTTTAACGTCCGGCATAGCCATATACCTAATATTACCACATCTTTCACAAGGGAATGGAATACTAGAAGAACCAATCAAATTGTTCGCAACTACTTCATAAAATTCAGCTAAACCATCCTTATAGTTTGGGTCACTCATATTCGCAGCATTCATCCAAGTTCGAGTCATTTGTCTACATTCGTAATATATATAGTAAGCCAAGTAATTCAGAAAATTCAACTAATTAAAACTAAATCAATAATAAGCCAACTAATTCAGAAAATGCAATGTATATAGGAGTATAAGGCAACTAATTCACAAATAAACGAAATTCAGGAAATCAATGCAAAATTATTAGAATACCTGATTAATAAGAAATAGCAAACGGGGATGATGACTGAGAGACGATCAGGGAGTATGTCTTAGTGTTTGTGGGTTTTGTGCTGCAGTATAATCGCTTTGTGTTTGTGTTTTTGTGTTGCAGTATGTGTGTGTTTTTTATCTTTATTAATAAATATTGACAACGGTTATTATTGTAACAACCCGAAAAGTACCCTATTTTTCTAGTAAAAATATTTTACGGATACTTTTCAGCAAACTTAAGTTTTAAAATAGAATTTATTGTTTCGAGTCGTATTTGGAAATTCCGAGTTCGTATTTGGAATTTCTGCGAGATTTCATGAAAATCCCGTTTTAAGTCATCATTGACTTTTCTTGAC
The DNA here is from genome assembly GCA_022085475.1 of Heliosperma pusillum. Taxonomy (NCBI): domain Eukaryota; kingdom Viridiplantae; phylum Streptophyta; class Magnoliopsida; order Caryophyllales; family Caryophyllaceae; genus Heliosperma; species Heliosperma pusillum. Next base: position 16,589 of record JAIUZE010016966.1, read on the forward strand.
TTTTAAGTCGACTTTGACTTTCGTTGACTTTTCCCGACTCACCTCGTAATTTTAAAGACCGAAATTATATTTGAAAAATAATAAATTTAATTTATTTTTATTAAGATTTATTTGAACTTATGATAATTTAATATAATTATTTTGAATTTATTCGAAATTAAAGAATAACTTTTATGATTTAACCCCAAACGTCATTTAACTATTCCCGGGTCAACTTAAGTCCCGAAACCCGACTTTGACATGAGTCATACGCCC
>JAIUZE010016967.1:0-26247 GCA_022085475.1 Heliosperma pusillum
CATAAATCCAAAGAAATCTTAATAAAAATAAATTAAAAATATTATTTTTTTAAATAAAATTTCGGTCTTCAAAATTACAAGGCGAGTCGGAAAAAGTTAACGAAAGTCAAAGTTGACTTAAAAACGGGATTCTCATGGAATCTCTCAAAAATTCCAAATACGAACTCGGAATTTCAAAATTCAACTGGAAACAATAAATTCCACTTTAAACTTAAACAGGCTTAAAAGTATTCGTAAAATATTTTCACTAGAAAAATAGGGTACTTTTCGGGTTGTTACACTCACCCCTCTTTTAAAACGTGTCGTCCTCGAAACTTAGACAGAAGGAAAGTAACATATATGTAGGTCTATTTCAAAACTGTTAAAAATATATTTGTACTAAAAATATAGGGTCTTATCAATGGAACGGAAGATTCTCGTCTATAGTTAAGAACATCAACGTCCCAAATCAAAGACTTTAAAAGATACATTTTCGCATCAATAAATGAGAAAACTAGTTATCGAACGTCTCCAATAACGAGTCTCAACACTCCTTGACGGTAAAATACTTGAAATCATAAAACATTTCCAAAAGCTTTTAGTTCAAAAATTTCATAGTAAAAGTAATAACTCTACTATCTATGCTTAAAATTTCGAACTAAAGCTTCTAAAAATCTATTTATAAAAGATGATATTCGATAGAAGGAACGAAATATTCGAAAGAATAAATCGAATAGAAAGCGGAAAGAAAGAAGGAGATTTACCTCAAGCAAAGAGCTCGGGATATTTAGCTAACATTTTAGCTTCGGGTTCCCAAGTTTCTGATTCAACGTTTCCACAACGCCAAAGGATACGAACTAAGGACACCACTTTGTTTCTGAGTTGTTTGTTAGCCCTTTCAAGTATACGAATCGGCCTTTCTTCCAAAGCCAAATTAGGTTCCAAGTCCAACACTTCCTCTTGAATAATATGACTCGGATCACTGATATACTTCTTCAATTGCGAAACATGGAACACATCATGAACTTTACTCAAGTTCGGAGGTAATTCCAAACGATAAGCAACAGGACCAACTCTTTTATGCACACGAAACGGTCCAATATATTTAGGACTCAACTTTCCTTTTTCACTCCAAACCGTTTCACTCCTTTCATTGGTGACACTTTAAGGAACACACGGTCATCAACATCAAATTCAAGTGGTCGACGACGGACATCGGCATAGGATTTCTGTCTATCTTGAGCGGCCTTCATTCGCTCACGAATGACTTGAACTTGATCAATTGTTTCAGTCACTATGTCGGAACTCAACATATGATCATCCTGAACTTGATCCCAACAAACAGGACTACGACACTTTCTACCGTATAAAGCCTCGTACGGTGACATCTTGATAGATGCATGATAACTGTTGTTATAAGAAAATTCCACCAGAGGCAAACACTTCTCCATAAGCGTGAAATTCTAAATCACAATCCCCGGAGAATATCTCAAAGTCGGATCGTCCTCTCGGTCTGACCATCAGTAGCAGCATGAAATGCTGTGCTCATCACCAATTTACTACCCATGGCTTCTTGCAAGGCTGTCCAGAATCGGGAACTGAATCTCGGATCACGATCTGAAACTATATCTTTAGGAACTCCATGGTAGCGCACTATCTCTTTCACATAAGCATCCGCTAAGACCTCTATATTCCAAGTTTCTTTGATAGGCACGAATCTGGCACACTTGGTTAGACGGTCTACAATAACCCAGATGGCATTCTTTCCACTAGAAGTTCTAGGTAAAGCCATCACGAAGTCCATAGAAATAGACTCCCATTTCCAAAGAGGATTTCCAAAGGTTGTAACAAACCTCCGGGTCTTTGATTTTCAATCTTCACCTTCTTGAAATAGACATCTACTGAAACCATACTCCTTTACACACACATTCAATCTTCATCCTAGGGCCACCATAACTGTGTCTCAATCTTTATACATTTTGTCACCACCCGGATGAATAGAATAAGGAGAAAGGTGAGCTTCATCAAGTATTCTCTTTCTCAACTCGGCACTTCTCGGAACATACATTCTACCATGGTAACGAAGGTAGCCATCATTATCCACCCCACAATCCTTAGCTTGCCCAAGTAGTATTTTTGCTCGTATGGCGATGAAAGTAGCATCCTCCGGTAAACAAGTACGAATCTCTCGATAGAAATCGGGTTCCGCAGTCAAAGCACCAAGATAATCGAATCCTTTTCCAACAAACTGTATCTGAAGCTTCTGAATTCAGTACCAGTTCACGGTAAAGTAACCAATAGCATTTAATGACTGACTATTCTTTCTGGCAACAGGAGTTGAACCTCCAACCAGCCAGAACAATGTCACAGTAAGAACATGGAGCTTACCACCTACCCTACACCCAGGCAGGGGTCCCACAACAGAGACACCAAGCTTACTACCTCCCAAGCACCCACCCTTATGTCAAGAACCAGCAGGAACACCAGCAAGAGCAGCCACAGCAAGACTAACCAGAGCAGGGGCAATCCTTCAGAAAACCAGCCAGAACAAGTCCAGTAACCAGCCAATTCTCATGCAGCACGAGTCCAACCAAGGGCTCCAACTTCTTTTCCCCTTTAATTAAGGTCCTTAGCAACATAAAAGTCCATGACAAGTTTTCCAAATAAGTTCTGGAAGTCCATCTAAAACAGCCTACCATATTGAAGATCATTTGAGGAAGTCTGCAGGAACAAGTCCAATTTAATCTGTCCAAGACTCCTTACTTTTGTGTGATCAACTTAACCTAAATAAGAACGTTTGGGAAGGTATCTAGCAGTCCCTCTCAACCCCCAAGAACAGCAGCAAACAGCCAGACAAAGAACCCCTAAGGAATTCAACAACATTACCATTTAAGGCAAGGGACAAGAGCACTTTTCAGCTTTGTTTTCTGTCAGTTGCAGTCTGTCATGGCTCGTCTTTATTAGCTGACTTTTTTTTTGCATTTCTTTATCAGTATTGTAAGGCTCTTAAAGCCCTTAGATTATATTATTTTCAAGGGTGGAGATCGTTTGTAATTGCCTATATAAGGCCTGCTTGTAACCCTAAGAAAATCAGACTTGAATTAATATAAACCTGAACTTTGTTCATTTGCAATTCTTTAGCAAAGCTAAGTATTGTGGTAACTCTTAGTGAACTTGTGTGTGATCTAAGATTACAGTGTCTAAGAATCATTACTTGTGTGTTTTGAGTCTTAAACACAACCTTTGCTACCTCTGCTTGTGTGCTAAGGTGCAAAGTCCTATCTGTTCTGCCTGGCCTAGTGCAGGTTTCTGAGTGAGTGAGTGTACGTGTGAGGGAGTGTTCACCCTGGCCCCTTGTAGCCTCTGAAAAGCTCTATTTTTGTAGAGGTTTCAAATCAATTGGAACTAACCCACCTGAAACAAGACAGTAGGTCTGTTGAGTCCTACCTGAGGGATTTTGAACAACTCACACTTCAATGTGAGATTACTGAAAAACCTGAGCAGAAGATAGCTAGGTTTCTGGAAGGTCTTGATGAAAGGGTAGCTAGTAGGGTAAAGTTACAGCACCTGTACTCCTTTGAGGAGGCAGTTAGCCTGTCCTTGAGGATTGAGAAATTAGGAAAGGGAAAGTCAGCCCCTACCAAAACCCCAGCTAGACCCTCTTTTAAACCTTACACTGGAGTCAGGATAGGAGAACCCTTGGTCCCTGCTAAACCTCCTGTAGTAGACAAGGGAAAGGCCCCTGAGACAGACCTGAGGAGGACAGTATCCCTCAGGAAATGCTTTAAATGCCAAGGCTTTGGGCATTTTGCAAAGGATTGTCCCTCTAAAAGGGCTTAGAGCAAAATGGAGATTGTGGAGTGGGGTGATGAAGAGATCCTTGTGTGTGAGGAGAGTCTGGAGGAACCTGAGGAAGAACCTAGTGAGGAGATGATTGAGCCTGATGCAGGCTTGAGTCTAGTGACTTGGAGGGTTATGCACACCCAACCTCAACCCTTGGAAGATGATCAGAGGCAGCAGATATTCAGAACTAGGTGTACCATAAAGGGAAGGGTTTTGAAATTGTTGTTACGGAATTGACTCGGGTTTTATAATTATAATAAGGTAATTAATTAGATATTAAGTTAATTAAATCAAATATCTAGATATTATGTTATTGTAATCAAAAGAAAGGAAAATATCAAGTCCTATGAGAGGGTGGGAGTGCCGTGTGGTTTAGGTAGTAGTCGGATCTGTTTTTGAGCGATTTGCGTAATTTTCGTTGACGGATCGTAAAGTAACAATATCTTAGATATTCGTATTAGTTTAATCGAAAGACAATGAAAATATTAAGATGAGTGAAAAACTGACATGGGGCGTGTGACTCATGCCAAAGTCGGGTTTTCGGTTTGTTTCGGGATTTAAGATGACTCTGGAATAGTTAATGATGTTCGTATTAAACCGTAAAAGTTATTCTTTAATTCGCGAATACATTCAAAATAAATTATCTTAATTATATAAATTCAAATAAATCTTAATAAAATAAATTAAAAATATTATTTTTTTTAAATAAAATTTCGGTCTTCAAAATTACAAGGCGAGTCGGAAAAAGTCAACGAAAGTCAAAGTTGACTTAAAAACGGGATTCTCATGGAATCTCTCAAAAATTCCAAATACGAACTCGGAATTTAAAAATTCAACTGGAAACAATAAATTTCACTTTAAAACTTAAACAGGCTGAAAAGTATCCTTAAGATATTTTACTAGACAAATTGGGTACTTTTCGGGTTGTTACATCCCAGCACACAACAAAGGAAGGATACTCCAGCACACAGCCAAGAGTTCAAACAGAAACAATGTTTCAGTTCTTAAAGTTTTACTCAAATCTGATTTGCATTTCATTAGGTAAAGGCCTTATATAGGCAACAAGGATACAACTCAGACGTTAGGAGACATCTAGGGCCACAAAGGCTTACAACATGAAACAAAATAACAGCTACAAACTTGCAGAAAACTGACATAAAGTAGATAAAAGCATAAAAGTAGTTTCTAAAGGGACAATCTTCCTTAATTGTTTGATCAGGTTTGTCTTGGATGGAGAGTGGACTTTCAAGCTTGGGTTTGTGAGCCAAACTGAAGTAGGATGGATCCCAAAGATATGCTGAAGGTCCCTCACGCATTGCTTGTTCAAAATAGGAAGGTTGACAGTGACATATTAACTACTTCACAAAAGGGTTGAAATCTGACTGTTGAACTTGGTCCCTAGACTAACTTTTTATGTGGACGTTTTCTCAAGGAGAAATCCTGGACAAAAATGTAGAGGACCCTCCCTAGGACCAAGTTTGAGCATTGGTTGGATGTGTCTAGGTGTAGAAGCTCACCATGGACCCTGCCCAAGGTGACTGAGGCTGAATTGTACTTTGGCTGTTTTCTTGTTGTCTGTTGGGGTTGGGGTTGTTTTTGTGGGTTGTTCTCTGGCTGTAGGGTAGGTTGTTTTTGCTGGGAGTGTTGGGATTGTAGAGTAGGTTATCATAGCTAGTCATGTAGGTTTTTAGGCTGCTGGTTGGGTTGCTTTGTGGACTCCTTGACCTTGCTAGACTCTGTCCTCTTGAGCTGGTTAGTGTGACTTGAGTTTGATCTTGAACTCCTGTTGCACATTGCTTATCCTTTTGTTTTGTTACTAGTTCAGTCCTTAGACGCCCTCAAATGGACCTAAAACCTGTGTCTTTCCCCTTGTTCTTGCTGCTGGAATTCAGCCCAACCTTTGGGGGTTTTCTGCCTCCTGTTGGTCCACCTGATTTCTGGAGGTGCCCCCTAAGTCTGTGCTGCACAGAGCCCCCTCCACCAGCCCAGGTAAAAGTCCTTTTGAAACAGTTTATGGTACTAACCCTCTCATGCCCACAGACCTGGCTCCAGTCAAAGGCAAAGCAAACTATGATGCCAAGAGAAGAGTTGAGCAAATGATACAGATCCATGAGCAAGTTAAAAGACAGATTGAAAAGACCAATGAGATGTACAAAGCAAGAGCCAAAGGACCTAAGAAGGCTAAGGAGTTCAGGGCAGGGGACCTTGTTTGGCTACACTTAAGGAAGGAAAGATTTCCAGACAAAACAAAGAACAAGCTCATGCCAAGAGCAAATGGACCATTTGAAATATTGGAGAAATGGGTCCTAATGCCTACAATGTGGATCTACCAGGCAGCTAAGGTGTCCATGGTACCTTCAATGTTGGAGATCTGAGCCCCTACCATGGAGAATCAGATGATGATGGTGATGAAGATTTGAGGGCAAATCTTTTTCAAGAAAGGGAGGTTGCAACAGGAGTTCAGGATCAAAGCAAGACAAACACAACAACACCCCATAGCCAAGACACCACCAACCAAGACAGCAACAATGCCATCAGTCTTATGACTAGCTATGACAATGTCCTTTACAGTCCAAGTGTCCATTATCCCAATATCAGCAGACACAACACCCTATAGACAGAACAATGCCTAGCCATCCTAGCCATCCCCTACCCAAGGCTCAGGCAAGACAACACCCACCCAACAACAACAAATGTCCAACACAACAAAAACAGCCCTCAGTCACAACCAGACAGTCCCAGTCCTCTTGGAAAGGGTCCATGGGGACCTTCCACACCCAAACAAGCCTAACCAGTGATCAACCTTGGTCCTAGGGAGGGTCCTCTACAACTTTGTCCAGGAATTCTTCCTCAGGAAATGCACACAACAAAAGTTAGCTTAGGGACAAACTCAAACTTTCCAGAAATCAAGCCTTTTTGCAGTAGTTCAAATGTCACAAGCAGACTTTCCTATTTTGAACAAAGCAGCTCGAGGGCCTTCAGCAGAACCTTTGGCACTCAGTCTACTTCAGTCTGGCTCAAATTACCAGGCTTAGAAGTCCACTCCTTCACCAGATCAACCTAAACAAACCAATTAAGTCAGATTGTCTCATTAGAACTACTTTTCCTACTTCATTGCTTTAGTTCAGAACTTTGTAGTTGTTGTATTATTTTCTTTTATAAGCCATTTGTGGCCCTAGATGTAGTTGACGTCTAAGATGTAATCTTGTTGCCTATATAAGGCCTATTCCTAATGAATGCAAATCAGATTTGAAGTAAACACAAAACTGAAACCTTGTTTCTGTTTAACATCTCTTGCCTGTGTGCTAGAGAAAGCTTCCTTTGCTGTGTGCTTGGAAGTGAGCCTGGGTCCTTAGCTGTGTGTTGGGATCAAGTCTCAACCCTAAACCATTGGCTTTGTGCTTTGGTTAAGGTTCTATCAGCTTTCAGTTGCATTCAGTCAAACAAAACAGATTATATTGAGTGTGTCTTGACCTTAGCTTGTATTGTCTTGATTTGCTTGTCTTTCTTAATATTTTCAGTACACATTGTAACTCCTTGTATGAACAATGAGTCTTTCTTGCTTCATTACCCGTTGTTTACTTTGTAACTCCTTGTGTCAACAATGAGACTTCCTTGCTTCGTTACCCATATTTGCATTGTAACTCCTTGTGTGCACAATGAGTCTTCCTTGCTTTATTACCCATTGTTTCCATTGTAACTCCTTCTTTGAATCTTCCTTCATTACCCATTGTAACTTCTTGTGTGAGTCTTCCTCCATTACCCAATGTTTGCATTGAAACTCCTTGTGTGAACAATGAGTCTTCCTTGCTTCATTACCCATTCTTTGCATTATAACTCCTTGTGTGACTCTTCCTTTATTACCCATTGTTTGCATTGTAACTCCTTGTGTGAATAATGAGTCTTCCTTGCTTCATTACCCAATGTTTGCATTGGAACTCCATGTGTGAGTCTTCGTTCATTACCCATTGTTGGGATTGTAACTTCATGTGTGAACAATGAGTTTTCCTTGCTTCATTACCCATTTTTTGCATTGTAACTCCTTGTGCGAACAATGAGTCTTTCTTACTTCATTAACCATTGTTTGCATTGTAACTCCATGTCTGAGTCTTCCTTCATTACCCATTGTTTGCATTGTAACTCCTTGTGTGAACATTGAGTCTTCCTTGCTTCATTACCTATTGTTTGCGAACTCCTTGTGTGAGTCTTCCTTTATTACCCATTCTTTGCATTGTAACTCCTTGTGTGAACAGTGACTGTGACAACCCTCGCAAATGCGGAAATATAAAACATACAAGCATGTGAATTATATAGCGGAAATAGGAAGTTTTAAAAACTTTTATGCATGCAAGGAAAGAATACGAGGAGTGTCAAATATTACAAACTAAGGTACGAATTATACTACAACAAGAGACGAAGTCTCTCCAAAAGGTTAACAAGTAAAAGTGATCTTATCAAATAGATGGGGTATTTTCGAAATAGATGGGGTATTTTCGAAATAGATGGGGTATTTTTGAAATCGATTGGAAAATAGTTTATTTCCTTCCAGGGACAACGCCCGCTAGCTCACACCCGAACCCAAAATATCATAGCAAAAAGCCATCCATGCAAGCAACATGTTCATTCATGAAAAACATGAACGCCACAATCAGTGGGGAGTAACTCCGGGTTCTCCCAGCCATATCACATTAAACGTACATAGAAGGAAATACAAAAGTAGAGCATGCATACATATAGATATACATGTGAGATACGATAAGGATAGATAGGCAATCCAATATATAATGATAAAAGCATATGAAGTACAAGTTCGAATCCATCATGCTATACAAAGACTCGGGGAAGACACTCTTAGGCAACCGAATACGCTCACTAGGGCTTGCATCTCACCGTTAGCGGTATAAGTTTGATAAGATTGAGAGTCGACAGACAAACCAAGTCAAGTCATGCGATGATCACAATAAATCCAACATATTATCATCCATTCACGAACCAAGACATTGACGGTGTCCAATCATGCAATGACCATGAATAATATCATGAAATCACGCAATCAAAGACGACGGTGCCCAATCATGCAATGACCATGAATAATATCATGAAATCACGCATTCAAAGACGACGACACGACGACCTCTCTCACGGTAAATGAAACGCACTAGCATCGTGTACAAGGCAAGTATGATTAGGGGCATCCACGGGAGTAAAACCTTCCCTGAACGCATACACGATTCAATCCATTTCGTATATGTAGACTAATTTCCTCCTGGTAGGACGACGATAATAATACTGTTCCTAAATCTAATCTGGCCAAATCCCGAAATCGCTTTTCCAGTTCGACATGCGATAACGTTTCGCATCCAAGACTCGGTCTTACAATATATATGCCGAGTACCCCAAATTCGGTAGATCAATTCACGAAAGAGGCGGAAAACGAGCTCAAGCCTCATTACAAGCGGTACGCTACATGCAAATAACACCACCCCGCAAGTACACAACATTTGACGGCCGGGTCGAACAACGCATAGCGTTCAACTCCCAACAACGTCGTCGTATGCCCACTAACACATGCATTTAAGCAGTAGGATACCTCCCCGTTCCGACAATCCAGCCTTACGAACGTGGAGGTAGCCAAGGGAATGAGAGTACAAAGCACATACCAAAATAGTGCTCAAACCGTAACATTTGTAAAAACGACTCAAAGTAGGACATACCACAAACCGTCACAAAAACATGTGAATAGGGAAATATATAAACTTAACTATGATAAAAATGAATCAATACATGATACATAAGCATTAGAACAAGTTTGTGAAGCATAACGAATAAAAACATAGATCACCCTTCCAAAACAACGTTGTTTGGAACCCAACGAAAACAAGGGTCCACTTTAAACCGTCATAACTAGAGTTCTAGACATGAAAATACAGAAATTCCAAATCGAGGTGATAGCTTATTCTCTTACGGTTCCAACGAATGGTCACAAGCCTAAAACAAGCAAGTAACGAAGGAGATATGATCATTTTACGAAAAGGGGTCAATGCAGTGAAACTGCACGAGTCCACCCGAGAACAACAAACCCATTTCTATCATTTCCAATTTTCATAAATCACTTCTATCAACTATCAACAATCAATATTCATCATCAACCATCATCAAATAACAACAATCATCATCCATAACATAATTCCTAAACTTACTAATCGTAATCTAATACGAATTCTATCATATAAAGCATGTAAAACACGTAAATGATACCGAGTAACCCTTCACCGTTACCTTTACGCGTCTTTAATCGATTCTAGACCTTCCTAGTCTCCACCTACATACAATTAGATAATAAAAGATGAATATCATTCACCTTGAGAAAGACGGATAATTTAAAAAGAGAGAAAGACGGTAATTTTATTACCAATACGGATAGAGGAAGATGAGAGGGGAAGAATAAGACGAACTTACGTGAATTTGAGCAAGAAATGAAGACGTAGCGATCATCTTAAGATCGATCAAGGAAGGGGGTTTAGGTTTTGGTGGTTTGATAAGGAAGAAGGAGATGTTGAATTGTGTTGTGAATGAAAATAGGTTAAATGGTAGTATGATATTTATAAGGAAAAAGTCAACAAAAGTCAAAGACGGCTCAAAAGTCAAGAAAAAGTCAAAGGCGACTTAAAAGTCAAGAAAAAGTCAAAGACGACGTAAAAGTCAAGAAAAAGTCAAAGACGACGTAAAAGTCAAGAAAAATTCAAGAAAAGTCAAAGACGACTTAAAAGTCAAGAAAAGTCAAACTCGCCTTAAGACGGGATTCTCATGGAATCTCGCGGAAATTCCAAATACGAACTCGGAAATTCTAAATTCGACTCGGAACATAAAATTCTAAATTAAAACTTAAATTTGCTGAAAGGTATCCGTAAAATATTTTCACTAGAAAAAATAGGGTACATTTCCGGGTGTTACAATCACCCCTCCTTTTAAAAAGTTTCGTCCTCGAAACTTGCGAATAGAAAACTAAAGTATCAAGGATAAGAATCAGTTTTCAAAATTAATACGAAAACTTTTATAAGGGAAAATATTTATGAAACGAGGTTCTTCTCGAAACGGTTTAAGGAAATTTTTCATAAGAGCGAAACTTTATTTACGAATCACAAGAGTGCCCGTCGCGAACGAGAACTCTAATTATCCAAAATCAAAACAATGTCGAAATAGTGAAATCGAAAATCAAACAAACGTTAGTAAGTGCAGGACTAGTTATCAGACGTCTCCAATAACAAGTGCAAACATCCAACCAAACGCAAAATCCAAATATAAAAGTAAAAGAAATCCATTTTCTCCAAAAAGAGGGAACACAAACCATCTTTAGACTTCTTTGAAACGTTGAATTAGAAATATAATATGGAAATTTGAAAGTTTTATCAAAGATAAAATCAAATAACACGACATTATACGGACATAGAGCGACTCGAACATAAAGTTCACAAATCACGATAACAAAATATATACAAAACACGCAAAAACGAAACAAATCGAACTCTTAGGGATATGAAGAATCACGATGAAGTCGGCTGGAAAATTTACAAGAATTCGACATCACTTACTCTACTAATAAACCAAATCCTCAAGAGAATACAATTTACCCATTTTGCAACTCATCATTTTCAATCATAAGAATTCCTACAAAAATACTTCAAAATCATGAAACTTCGAGTAACAAATCCCAATTATTCAAATCCAATTAGAATCTACTGAGGTCCATCGGCACGGTAGACTCCACAACTAACCACCCACATGAAAATTCATTGCGTACTCTAATCTTCTTAGCTCCATCAAAACTCTTATTAGAAACCACCAACAAAAATATTTATATCTAGGGAAACAAAACCGCTAACAACCACAAGGTAAAAGAGACTTACCATGAAATCCTTTGATCCAATTTATTCCAAAACTCATTACCCTAAAACTATTAACAATGAACCTTCTCATCATCAAAAGTTAAAACACAAATCCTCAAAAGAGATTAGTCAAACAATCTCATTTCACTTAACTTTTGCCAATCATAGGGCAATGCGACCGTAAATCAATTTATTTAGCTCCTTCAAACTCTCAATACATCGGTTTTCGCTTATGACAATATTCCTCAAGTTTGGTCATCCAATCAAAATTCCACAAGGTAATTATTCCCGTTAGGGTCCAACATTTAAAGACCACAATTTCCCAAGTAACACTTTAAGAATCACTAAAATTCTTAACCACAACTACCAACTATCATTATGATTATTTCGATCCTCAAAATGATATTGCAACATTAAGCTTTCATAGTCTAAAACTACTAGGAGAGTTTTCATCCTAAGCTATCCTCAAATCCTTATAATCATCTAAACATGAAACTAGATTAATAGGACGGTTAGGTACCATATTCGAAACTTCTTCAAAACACACCTACTAACCCTTACGTTAGCTAATAAGAAAAACTACCTCTCGAGAGAGTAGGGATAAAAGAACATGATACAAGGAACATTAGGAAGCGTCACTAAAGACTACGATAAGATGAAAAAGGCGAAGGCGAAAAAGGAAAACGAGGTTGAGGAAGAGACAAAGCAGATAGTAGAGTTATGAAGATATCTGAGTAAGAAAGAAAGTACGAGCTTGTAATTTCTTAAAGATCAATATTGACAAAAACATTCAAGAATGGAAATGAAAAGGAATGATGGCACGAGTAAAGGTTTAAGGTTTAATCCACAAAATTTCTCCTTTCAGACTTAGGGTGATAGTAAAGCAACTCATCCCAAACAAAGGTCTCTTACAAGGGACCATCGTACCACGTACAATCATCAAAGTAAGGTACACCAAGATTTGATAAATCGACTCCAACCCAATTCATCCATCCTTTCATATCACACGGATTCCCAATTGCGGAATTGTAACTCAAGTATAATAACATTCCTTTAGCTCAAATATTCAACACAACCTCAAAGGTTTCTTTAAATGAAGGACTATCAAATACTCTCTTATACTCGGTCATTTTTAAGTCTATAGCCCACGAGTTCATTATTATCAAAGTACAACATCAAGCCAAGGTATTTCCATCATAACTCACATTATAATCCTCAAGTAATATGGTTCAACTTACAACGAAACCTTACTAATCCAAACGAGTCTCCGATACCATAAGATAAGATCATATATTTAAATCCAAGAACTATAGCCAACTGCTTTTCCACCAAGCCTATACTCACAAACACACCATAGGAAACCACAAGACGTCACTTAACCTCAAAAGTATATCGCACCTCAAGATATCATTCAAAGCTTCCTATTTACACCAATTAGACCTATCATAAGCATGGTCTTCAAAACAATACTAAACTTCTAAGTCCAAAAGACTAAATTACTAATGAGTTAAGAAGTTATAGCCAACTCATTCAACCTTACACCATCGAATATCATGAACTATTCACACATGAGTCATGACAAGCATCAAGCATTAAAATCATCAAACTTATATTACTACCTTTCCTTAGAGATACAACCAATCATCAATATAGGGTGAATTAAGATCTACACCATTTTCCTCAAATCACCAATTCATTCTAACAAACACTAATATTCCACAAAATTCAAAGTTCTTCCGACCAAGAATAATATACCTTAAACAAATGAGTATGGCATCCACAAAAATGTTACAAGAGGAAAGTAAGGATACCATTTGTAAAATGGAGGAACTATCAAAACTAATTTCCAAGAGGCAAACAAGATAGAAGAGAAAGAAGCACCTAGATAGAAAGAAGAGAGCATAACACATTAAGGACGAGAGAAAACATCGATGAGGAAGAAATACACTTCAATTAGGCTTGTCAATCTTCAACCTTCGGTAGAGGATACTTCTTCTAGGTAACACATGATCCACCTTAAGACGGTAGATACAAACAAACATAACATCACTCAACACAATCAACAAACAAGTTAGAACCTAACAAACATCAAGTACACCAAAGACTACCACCTTAGGTCCTTAAGTCTACCCATCTCTCATTTATTATTTCAAGGTCAAGTAGTTTAAGTTTAGGGTTCACGTGTGTGCGTCGGGAGCGATAAAGCTCTGATACCAACTGTGACAACCCTCGCGAATGCGGAAATATAAAGCATACAAGCATGTGAATTATATAGCGGAAAATACGGTATTTTAAAAACCTTTATACATGCAAGATAGAAAAATACGAGGAGTGTCAAAATATTACAAACTAAATAAAAATGCCACAAGGGACGTAGTCTCTCAAAGTGTTAACAAAAGACAAAGTTTTGGTTAAATTCTAAATTAAAACTTAATTTCGCTGAAAAGTATCCGTAAAATATTTTCACTATAAAAATAGGGTACATTTCTGGGTGTTACAGTTTTGGTGCTACCTAGTTTATAACCTCACCTTTTCCCACTCACTTCGCTTCAGGATGACACTTTCTGTATAGAAAAAGTAATCTTCATAATAATGTCCACAAAATCATTAATTAGAGGAATTAGTCAACAGATTAAATGTAATGATACCTTCTGTCACGTTCCTAGGATGAATTGAAGGGTTGTTGAGACCGTAAATAGGTCCACGCATTAGTTGAAGCGAGGAAAGGGGAGGATTGCCAAGAGTTATGAAATTATTAATTACATGATTATTCAACACAATCATAAGGCGGTCGAATAGTAAGGGAAACTCGTTAACTATCTCATTAATTTTATTTTGATAATAATTCACTAGTTGTTTGTTAGTCATCACCATGATTAAAGTTTAGGATAAGAGATGTAATATATTTTAAGAGTAGAGAGAAGATAGTGAGTTGTGTGAAAAACTTTTGTTGGGTGAAGGGTTTAAATAGAGAAAATGCTAGGGTGAAGGGTTTAAATAAAAGATAAATCAACACTACATAAAAAAAACTAATAACATAAAAAATAAAAGATAAGTCAATACTACATAAAAACCAAATAAAAAACAAATCTGATGCATAACTATCCGGTACTAGTTACCCTCATCATGGGTGTCGTTGTGACAACCCTCGCGATAGCAGAAATAAAACATAACAAACATGAAATTTATATAGCGGAAAATACGATATTTTTGAAACTTTTAACATGCCAAAAGAAAAGTACGAGGAATGTCAAATAATTACAAGTTAAAGTATAATATACTACAAAGAGACGTAGTCTCTCAAAATGTTATCAAACATCAAAGTTGTTTAGCAAACTAGCTAAGAAACGTCTATGGGTGAATCGTCGAGGCCAACGCCCGCTAGCTCACACCGGAACCCAAAAACAAGCAAAATCCATCCAAGCAACCTGTTCATCCATGAAAACATGAACGCCACAGTCAGTGGAGAGTAACTCCGGGTTCTCCCAGCCATATCCAAATAACATACTTACACGGTAATAGACAAGTAGAAGCATACATATATATATATATATATATATATTTATATATATACATGTGAATTACGAGAAGTATAAATAAGCATTTCAACATATAAGGATATAGGCGCATGAAGTACAAAACTGCAAGCATCAGATTATAGACAACTCGGGGAAGACACCCTTCGGCAACTATATACTCACTAGGGCTTGCATCTCACCGTTAGCGGCATATACTTGATAAGATAGAGACTCGACATATAAACCAAGCCAAGTCATCCAACAGTCACAAATAATCAACATATAGACATCCATCCAAACATACGATTAAGGTAACATAATCTCTCACAGTTAATGACACGCACTAGCACCATGTACAAAGCAAGTATGATCAATACACGTCCACGGGATAAATATTTCCCTGAACCATACACGATTAACATTTCGTATATGTAGACTCATTTCCTCCCGGTAGGACGACGATAATAATACGGTCCTAGTCTAAACCTGGCCAGACTCTCGGAATAAACATTTTTCGATTCTACATGCGATACACATTTCGCATCCAAGACTCGGTCAAACACAGAAGCTGAGTACCCCAAATTCGGTCAACCTTCACGAAAGAGGCGGAAAGAGCACAAGCATCATAAATAAGCGGTACACTACATGAAATGA
This sequence comes from Heliosperma pusillum, assembly GCA_022085475.1. Classification (NCBI taxonomy): domain Eukaryota; kingdom Viridiplantae; phylum Streptophyta; class Magnoliopsida; order Caryophyllales; family Caryophyllaceae; genus Heliosperma; species Heliosperma pusillum. The sequence goes on from JAIUZE010016967.1 coordinate 15,881, forward strand.
CACCACCTTGCAAAGATACGACATTTGACGGCCGGGTCGATCAACGCATAGCGTTCGCCTCCCAACAACGTCGTCATATCTCCACTAAAACATGCATACAAGCATCTGGGATACATCTCCTCGTTTTGACATTCCAGTCTTACGGGCTAGGAGGTATAGCTGGGGAATGAGAGTTCATAGCACTTAATGATTAGTTCTCAAATGAAAACATAGGTTAAACCGATTCAAAGAGGGACGTATCAAAAACCGTCACAAAACATGTGATATAAGCGAATGGAATATCATATATTCTAAACATGAATATTTAATGTTATTAAGTAAATTTATACGATAAACGAACCGTACAAACTATTATAAATGAATGTATAAAAAAAGAATAAAAGAAGAATCTCAGGTGGGTGCCAGTCGGTCAAGGGACCGGCCGCCGGCTACCCGGCTAGCACTTCAGCAACAAACGAAAACTACTGAAAATACAGGGGAGTCCCAGCCGGTCAGGGGGACAGGCAGCCGGCTACCCGGCTAGGACCATATGTCATTTGAGAAAAAGAGGAAGGATAAGGGGGTGTCTCAGCCGGTCGGCTGACCGGCAGCCAGTCGGCCGGCTGAGACTCACATAATACCAAAATACATCAAAAATGTCAGCCACCCTCCCAGCCGGTGAGCTGACCGGCAGCCGGTCGGCCGGCTGGGACTACTCATGCACGAAAATCACCTTTACTTCACCAATAAACATCAACAAACATCAACTATCATCATCAATCATCAACCAACATAAATTCTATAGCTACTCATCCAATGCCAACACATTTACTAACATTAAACTATATTACGTATCTAATAAATATCACTAGATATTTAGTAAACATCACGTAAAGTATTTAAAACACGTATTGATATCGAGTAACCCTTCACCGTTACCTTTTTGCGTCTTCAATCGACGTCTAGGTCCTCCTCCACTAAGTAGTAATCTTTGTCGGGGTCTTGAAGGTCTCCACCTACGAAAAGATAATAAAAGATGAATATAATTCACCTTTGATAAAGACGGATAAATTGAAAAATGAGAAAGACGATAATTTTATTACCACAAAAGGTAGACGACGATAAGAGGGGAAGATTACGATGAAAATTAGAGGATTTGGGTGAGTAATGAAGGAGTAGTGATGAATTTGAGCTTGATCAAAAATGGGGTTTAGGATTTTGGTTACTTGTTGAGGAAGAATGTGAGTGGAAAAGATTAGGGAGTTAGGGTTTATAAGGGTGAGTGGAGAAATATGGGGGAAAAAGCCCAAAAGCGGCTTAAGGCGTAACCCACACGGAATTTCGAGTAGAGTCCGAATACGAACTCGGATTTGCTAAATTAAACACGAGAAACTAAGTTCTACACTAAATCTAATATTTTTAAATTAGAAATAGGGTACATTTGCGGGTGTTACAGTCGTAGTACATGCTCATCTGACTGAACAAAATATGTAGTTGTTGTCGCTGCATCTCCGGAGTAAGGTGTCGATAGACATCTGAGAACTGGTGACTAAGTACGAGGGCTACCTCCGGCTCAGCGTGAAAAGGTGGACGGCTTAACTCGAGATGATCTGAAGGTGGAAAAAAGAACCGGTGAGAAATATCAGCGTACCATCTCTCGTAGTCTCGAGATACCTCGAAAGGCATCATAGCTCGTCGGGACCGGCTCTTGAAGTTGACTACAGAAGTCTCGTGGCCCCACATTGTATCGGGCTCGTGACCAAAGTCCACAGTATAACCGTTCTTCGCCGGACGGTACTCGGTACATGGGATAGGCATCGGCATCGGGATAGTCTAAATATACCCAAACTGGCGCATACACCGATCGGGCTGGTACGGCTCAACTATGGACTGAAATCTAATATAGCCAGAATAGTGAGAGTATCTCATACACGTCCAATAAGGCATCCATCTGACATGCTCTGCCCTAAGCCCGTCCAACCTGAAACGGTACATCTGAAAATGGTCAGGGTCTCCCTTAAACCGAGGAACGTGCCTCCAAGCATCGACCCGTGGCCTCCCCTCCAAATAATCTTCCCCGTGTGGTTGACACTGGGGGAAGTACTCGTAGATGCATGCCTACATTAAGGGTAGACACCCACTAACACCGCGACCCTCTCGTCGCGATGCCATGCCTAGCTGCCGGTACAAATAAGCCAAACAAGCGACACCCCAAGCATACTCACCAACCCGCTCGAGATCATCAAGTAAGGGTAAAAACTGAGCTGACACACTATCCCCGTACTTGTCCACAAACAAGGTATGTCCCAACAACAATAGCAAATAAGCACGGAGGGAGTCATGCTCGTTCCCTTTCGTGACATGGGACTTCAAAGACGACACCAACAAGCCACCACCCTTATATAACGGTGGCGCCACGTCGTCGGAAAGTATGTCAGAAAAGCGTGCCACATCCTTCTTCAAACCTATCTCCTCCCTCGAAGAACCCACAGCAGACGTACCCTTCACAAACGCCCTCGAACCAAGAGGCCGAATCCCAAGAATCTCCTCCACATAGTGAAGCGTAATGGTGATCTCCCCGAATGACATATGAAATGTGTTCGTATCCGCCTGCCACCTCTCTATAAAAGCGCTCATCAGGTTCTCATCCAAAGTCGTCGTACAAAACAACGTCAATCCACTCAGCCCGGTCAACTCAAACCTCCTAACAACATCAGCCGACACCTTCATCTTCCCAAACCCATCAACATAAACCAGCCTCTCGTAGCACTTAATAAAATATCTAGCCGCCTCGGTCTCGGTCCAACTACTAGATGCCACATGCCCACCAAAACTCCGTAACACAGAAATGTTACGGGGCCCACCAGAAACTGGGGCTCTAAGGAGCCTGATGCGAGTCGTTATACACCAAAAATAAAAGCCGAAGTCTACTAAGTAGGGCCGATCTCCACAGGGAGGAAATTAACTAACTGTAATCTAAGTCTGTCAGTCACAGTCTGGGGGTTTTGATTTGGTTTTAAACTAAACTAAATAAGATTTAAGGGAAGAGAAATAAAGGTAGAGGTTAACACGAAATAAATCAGATAAAGGAAAAATATGCTAGGATTCGGTCTACTGCAATATCAGCATCTACGGGTCAACTAAGTCAGTCAATCTATCAATGAGAAGGGCAATGGTTTTCTCCTCTCGGTCTCAAACCACCCTAGGGATTTTCCTAATTAACTCTCGCCCTCTTAGGAGTCACCTATCAATTCTAAGCAAGCCTTTCTCTTCCAATCTCTCGATCCAGGTCGGGGTTAACTACCTAGCTAGTCTCCTGCGTGCACTCATTCGACTAACCTCAATTATACTGCTTAGATTGATTCTCATATTCAAGATTAACTAAAATACTTTATCCTATCATGCCGTTATTACAGTTTTCCTCATCCTAACATACAAGGGAATTAGCTACTCATACTATTAATGATGCTAGCAATAAAGACGATTGAATATATGACATTAGACATGATATAATCGTAATTAACAAGCATAAAGAACAATAACGCATCAATTATGAAAGGTAAAACAGTAATTAAGACTAGAACAAAGATTAAGAATAAAGGAGATAAAATAGTTTACAATCTTAGCAAATCCGGCGTAAAGAACAAATCCGCGTCGATAATAAACCCGAATGTAAACTTAAAGATTAAGAAAGTTCAGAAACTAATGGTGAATGATAAGTGTCTACTAAGTAGTCGATTATGATACATTAATGACGAACTAAGAGTCTTATATAATGCATAACACAACTTCTAACCTAATTAGTCTACGGGCTTAAGGGCCGTGACAGATTTCACTCGATCGAGGGAAAATCCCCTTCGATCGAGGCCTTTATTCGAGAATATCAGTCGATCGAGGACTTCATCCTCTCGATCGACCAATTCTTCAACAGCTACCCCTCGATCGAGCAGATGACAGCTCGATCGAGGTCTTCTCTAGCAACAAATCCTTTCGATCGAGTAGAGAGTCACTCGATCGAGTCTTCTTCATCAGTACTCCCCTCGATCGACCAAAGATATGGTCGATCGAGGTCCTCTAGCCTAGCATATAGTGTTGGTCGTGGCTTTGGACTTGATTGTGAGCGGTTTCACGCTTTCCCATGCAAGAGCTTCTGTTCCGTTCCTTCCATTCTCCTAAATGCATGCAAAGTGGACTGTTTTGGCTCGATTTCCGCTACTACGCAGCTTGTACCTACAAAATGGTAATGAAAGTACAAAGTAGCCAAATAGGGGCATATAGTGACATAATATCACCTAAATGACACAGAAATGCGTGCATAAATGGACTAAAAAGTCTATATAAAATACACGCATCAGAGCCAATCAGTGTCACTACGCGACTTCTTCCGCGACTCCCTCTCCGAACCATCCTGCAACCTAGAGTAGCGGCCTAAGGTGTCCCGGGACAACCTCTGAGACAACCGTAACTGGGATCTCGAGTTCGGTACGGACCGATCAACCATATCCTCCTCGCCCTCCGACTCCTCGTCCACCAAACCCTCGTCCACAAAATCCTCTCCCCAATAAACGTCGTTGACCAAACCCTCTTCCTCGAAACCCTCATCGATTTGACGAACACTACCTCGTACCTCTTGTGACATCTCCCTCTCAGAAATACCGCTACCAACATCATATCTACACCGAATGACAATGCAAGGTATCAGTGTACTAGAAGGCGCCTCCTGAGCACGACGCTTTGAAGCCGTGACTCTCCTGTTCACCGTACGATCATCGGGAACCGTAACGCTCTTTCCACGATCTCCCATTTGCATTAGACAATTTAAAACGTTGAAATAAGCGTTAGTAATATTCCTAAAACATATTTTCATCCAATAAATTAATTTAATCAACTTAATTAACAAATTATAAAAATATTTCAAAGAAACCATGGACGGACTTTTAATCAAAAAATCCAAACCATGGGCGATTATTTTCCATGGAAATCCCACCATGGTAAGACGACAATTTCACACGTCCAACCATGGTTGGACGCCCAGTTTTTTCGTCCAACCATGGTGGGATTTGGAGGAAAAAAATTTCCCATGGCTGGACGAAAAAACTACACGTCCAACCATGGGGAAAATCTTTTTCCTCCAAATCCCACCATGGTGGGATGAAGAACTCGAAAAAAAAATCGTGATTTTGTTTCTTTATACAAACTATTAACACAAATCTAAACAACAAACAACAACAAATAAACAACATCACATTAACAACAAATTTATAGTTTAACTAAAAGTTTGCAACAAACAACAACAAAACAAACAAACAAAAAATTATATACAATAAGAAACTAACAACAATCTATTAGTTTAACTAAAAGTTTACAAATCAACCAAGAAACTAACAACAATCTAATATATGGGGAAATTATAAACCAAAATCAAAGGAAACATCGCAAGGGCAAGAGACGTCTTTTTTATGAAAAACATCGTCGATGTTTTCTAAAACGTCGTCGATGTTTTACGATCCGTGATAAGTGAATATTTGTATGGTTTTGACCCCAATTTAGCTCGGTTTTGTATGTCATTTGTGCTTTGTTAAGCCACTTTAGGAGCTAATATCGTCTTCTAGGCAAATTCCTATGTTCTAACCTGTTTTGTAGGAAAAGTGACGTTTCTACGCCCTTTTTCTATATTTCCGAGCATTTGCCTAGAACCCGACGATTTGAAGAAGCAAGCTTGACCATGTGAAAGACATTTCAAGAAGGTTCATTAATTCGAAAGAGAGAAGAAGCAAAGACAGTTTCGTAGTTGTCGGAAGATCAATCAATTAGGCGAAAGCAATCATCGCTTTACATCAAACCCTATCAACAAACCCGATTGAAGAGGTCAAGGGGGATGATGGAAGTCAAGTCATGCCACAAAGGAAAGATAACGTTGGTCAAGCTCTGGAATACAACTTACCACCTATCGGGTAGTGGTGTACCCGAATTGGGGATGTTCGCTTGTCTCGCTCCGCACAAATTGCTTCAACTTCCTATTTTTGTCCTATATGTTCAATGCTTGACCCCTTCCCCACGAAACCCTAATGCTATATAAAGAGCTTCAGCCACCACAACTCATATCATCTCTTCACACAACATCTCTTCTCTTAGTTTAGTTTTTCTTCTTTCTCTTATCTTTGTTAGTTTAGTTTAGTTTAGTTTTCTCTAGTTTAGTTTAGTCTAGTTCTAAGTTTTCTTCAATTGTAGTTGTTCTAGTTGTAATTGGAATTCAAGTTTCCGGGTTTGCATTTCCTATTCAAGTTCTTGTTCCATTTCAATCTTTGCTCATCCTTTTCGGTAATCCTTGTTCTTGCTTTTACATTATAGTTTCATTTTCTTTTAGTATTTCCTTTATCATGTTTACCATTCTTAGTTTTATAATCTTAGTTTCCCTTTCATTGTTAATCGTGCATAAGTAGTCACCTTTCTAGGGTGTAGGGTAGCCATGTTAGATTGATTAAAAGACGATAATTGGATAAAGAAATTGTGCCTTTAAAACGTTGTGTCTATGCATGTTTGGATTGTAATGATAGTTGACGATTTTTGGCCATAATCATTGACTAGTATGGAATTCTTTTCCAATGTAGACATACGAGAATTGAATAGACAAAGCATGACATGGTAGATTAAGACCTAGTAAATCGCATAAAAAGCCTGCTAGACCATCTGATCTATGATTGTAATGAACACATCATTCTTACGAACTCACAATGAATTATTTGCATATCCTAATCCAATTTCATCAATATGTTAATCTACATGTGTGAACCTACTTCCCTAGATTGTTTTCTATATCGAGTAATTAATTATTGTTTCAGTTTTCTAGCATTAGTAATAACCATTGTGACAATCATACAAGTTGAAATTCTAATCATATCTTTTCACAAGTATCTCCCGTCTCCCCGAGATCGACCCCTTACTTCCCTAACTGCATTTATTTGTTGTTAGCCTAGCCAAGGGTTATTTATCTTTGATTAGGGTACGCAACAACCCTGTCAAATTTTGGCGCCGTTGCCGGGGAGCACGGTTTTGTTTATTTGTGATTAGTAGAGTTTCACCTTGTCTTTTTCTTTTTTCTTCTTTTCTTTTGTCTCGAGGAACACTTGTTCCTTGAGATTTTTCTCACCTTTTCCGTGTAGTGTAGTGACTCTTTTCAGGTAATAGAAATATTTTCTTTCAAAGGGATTGCTTTATTTTCTCTCAATGACTATCTATTTCCAACCACCACAATGCGAGAATGAGCCTTTCCATGAATACCTCGACCGATTTTATAGCTATTCTAACCATATTATCTCTCTTGGGTATACCCTTGATGAGACCTATATGAGAAATGTCGTGATTCATGGAATGCTCATTGAGTGTCATAGCCTGGCTATGCAATTGAGTGGTGGAAGTTTTTATCAGAAGAGAGGAGAGGAACTTTGGATTTTCTTGGACTTTATGGTATCCCAATCTCAGGATGAAACGCACCGGCGGTTGAGAATCCAAGGGCAAATCAATGAAATCATGGCTCAAGTTCAAATTCTCAAAAGGTAAAAGGAAGAACCCACGTTTAAAAAATGTAAGCCAATCAATTTTCCTTATGCTTTTTCACCTCCTCCATGTGAGTCTATTTTCTTCTGTGCTTTTTCAACCCCCCCATATAAGTCTAATTCTCCCCAATCATATGAATTAATAGATGACGATAATGATGGTCCAACCTTTTCTATTGAAAGTCATTCTAGTGTCGTTCCATTTGACAATTTTGAGACCCCCATTATTGATATTGACCATATGGTAGTCGAGACTTTAGACAAGGATGTTGTTAAGCCCATTTGTGACTCCAATGGAGAGTGGTCGATCGAGTCATCAGATTTCTTTGAAAATCCCTTCGCTAAGGATATTCCAGATTTATTTGAAAATGATACTGGGTTTGTGAACCTAGCCTTGAAATTAAGTGGGATCAACCACCCATTTTTGATTCCCAATCCTTTGATTCACCCTACCCCCAATTAGAGTCCACTAATGATATTTTGGGAACTAATTGTTTGCTCCATGATCTTAAACATTTCACTCCATCTCTCACTGACGAGTGGAGCAGTTCAGTGGTCATCTATGAAGTTTGTCATGCGCACAATGATAAGATATATCAATTCTTACCTTCAATATTTCATGCCTATATCGTGTCAATTGCTTACATATGTTTTTGTATAGCTCATGCGCAGGTATATGATCGACTTCTAAGGGCATTGACATGCTTTTTAAGGCACAAAGAATGATTTTCATTAATAAAGAGTCTAGCAAGACATTTAAATAAAGCTTCTCGGGAGGCAACCCGTGTTTTCCCTTTCTTTTTGCATTTTATTTTTATTTTTCCCTTTTTCGTTGTTTTGTTAGATTTACCTTGCAGATGAGAGAGTTTTTGAAGAATCTATGAAGACCTTCCTTGTCAAGTCCAAAAGACTAGCTTGGGGGACTCCGCGCTGACTAGTAAGCTTCACTTTTCTTTCATCTTTTTCCCTTTTTACCCTTCTTCCCAATAAGCATCTCGTTGCATGTTTAAGTCTTCGTGCTCACATTGAGGACAATGTGATGTTTAGCTTGGGGGGAGGGATTGCATTTTCCCATTTTGCATTTTAGTTGATCATTTTTCAAATTTTGAATAAAAGAAAGAGAAGATTTTTGAGAAAATTAAAAAAAAAATCTTAACATAATTGAATGCTTTTCATGCTTTGCTTGCTTGTTTACTATGCTATCATGTTACATTTCCCAAACTTAGAGCTTTCAAAAGATAATGATTCAATATTTATTGAATTGTGCATACATGGGGAAGTCTTGTACACAGTAGGCATGGAATGAAGCTATAGATGAGTACGCTTGATCTTGACATTTGGCAAGTTACATATATTGTAAGGTAGAACCTCCTTAGACTGGTACATCCATACCCAGTCTCATCTAGGTGTGTGTAGTTCTCCTTGTGATGTGTGTTATATCAAAACGCATAAGTATGGTTCTCATTTCATTTCTATAAGCATTGCATTCATGATTCACAAAGATTTGAAGCCTTTTTCACTTTGAATGACCTCTCAAAATTAACCCCTTCATACAAATGTTTCACAAAATAATAGCTACACATAAAATCTGCCTACATTTTGAGCTAGTAGCTAGACTATGGTGTATGGCTGCTCTTCTGAGAAGATTTGTTCTTATTTGTCAGAGTGAATTTGGAGAACGAAAAATATTCAAGAAGTGATGTTCAAAAGAAAAAAAGAAAAAAAAAATGAAACAGAAAAAAGAAAAAATTGAAAAAATCGAAAAAAAATAAATAAAAGAAGAAGTTGTGAGTATCTCCTAAGAAATGTCTATTCAATGATTACAAGGAGTTTACCCTTGTGTTTCGTGTGTAATAAGCCAATTTGTTGCTTTTAGGCTTCGTTTTTCGTCTTCTGGGAAATTGATCGAAAGTTTGGATTGAGTATTCATTTATCATTGGTCAGTTGCTAGCTCATTCTAACCTTCACATTGACCATAACTGTTTGTCCACCTTTCACCCATTTCCCAAAGCCTTCTTCATTTATTTTTCGGCTTCTTTTCTATGTGCATTATGATCTTTGACTTGTGTTTTGAATTGTTTACCATATTAGACTGCGGACACATTTTCATAAGTCGTAGATAGGTGAGTGTCTCAAAAACATCTACACATAAAGAAATCACCTTTTACATACATTGAGTGTTCGAGTGTGCCGTGAGAGTCCATTTGTCAAAAGATCATGCAAGAGCCGAAAATCTACAGTGAAATTCTTTGTGCTACGCCGTTATGTAAATCTCAGCCATGTTTATGTATCATTCTTGCCCACGTTGTTTTTGAGTTATGATTCATTATGTTTCCAAAGCTTTATGTTGAGATTTGTTTCTTGATGGTGTAGTAGCCAATGCTTGCAACCTTGTCCTGGTATTGTTTGTTATGTTTGCTTGAGGACAAGCAAAGGTTTAGCTTGGGGGAGTTTGATAAGTGAGTATTTGTATGGTTTTAACCCCCAATTTAGCTCGGTTTTGTATGTCATTTGTGCTTTGTTAAGCCACTTTATGAGCTAATATCGTCTTCTAGGCGAATTCCTATGTTCTAACCTGTTTTGTAGGAAAAGTGACGTTTTTACGCTCTTTTTCTATATTTCCGAGCATTTGCCTAGATGTGACAACCCTCGCGAATGCGGAAATATAAAACATACAAGCATGTGAATTATATAGCGGAAAATACGGTATTTTAAAAACCTTTATACATGCAAGATAGAAAAATACGAGGAGTGTCAAAAATTACAAACCAAATACAAAATACTATAAGAGACGAAGTCTCTCAAAATGTTATCAATATCAAAGTGATTAGC
>JAIUZE010016968.1:0-24263 GCA_022085475.1 Heliosperma pusillum
TGACTAAGTGCCCATAGAGAATTATGAGAATATGGCGTCTTGACCATTCTAATTCTAAATGAGTAGCTTGGACCCTGACATTGATAGGCCCGTACTATCTTTAACGAGTATATAGTTCACTGCTTGATAGCTTTTGTGTCACGGCCTGGGGGGCTTATCTCCAAGTCGGGGCATGGCATCCTAAGAGTTCCGCTTTGGGAAGGGAGCCAGCTTAAGTACTAGCCATCTCTGCTTAGGGGGTCGCCTAGTAGAGTTTCTCATAGACGGTTATGTCATGGGACGGGGAACGGAATAGCTGTTGTCGCGAGGTCTGATCAGTCTAGGACTAGGATGTTTTCCTACCTTGTGGTATAGCCTCGAGTTACAGAAGTCGACTATTGACTGCCCTAAGAACTTATGCCTGTTTGTAGACGTATTGGTCTTTCATGTTTGTATGATTCTATGAATCTTAGAAGGTGAGATGCAAGCCGGCTAAGGTTGATAGAGTTTGGATTACCGATTATTAACTGATTCACATGATATTATGTTGGATTAGGGTTTGAGTGTATCAGGGCCATGTTTTAAATGTAACCGCTGAGCCAGCATACCAGCTTCCCTACCTTGTATTATAGATTATTATCAGATTCACATGATAGCTTTCATATGATAGGTTATATGTTAGTTAATTGTATTCATAACATGAAAAGCATATCGTATATGTTAAAGTGTTGTATTTTCCATATACATCTCTTTTATGTTATTCATGTTTTATTAACCTCGACATTTCGTGGCTGGGAGAACTCGGAGTTACTCCCCACTGACTGTGGCTTCCGTGTTTATATTTAATGCGGTTGGCAGGTTTGTGATGCCTACTTGGGTACATTGACGAGCTAGCGAGCGAAGTATTTACCTTGGACCTATATTCGGTTCTTAGGATTGTATATTATTATACACTCTTTTATTTCTGTATTTATACGGGAGATATGTCTCCCGTTTCAGATACTTTTTATTGTATAATATTATTTCCGTATTTGTTATGAACTTTTTTTATTTAAGACACCTTCTTATGATGAATATATTTAATAGTAGGTTCCGGTTTTAAAATGTACCGATTTTCACTAAAGTGAACCTATTAGAAACGTATTCTCATCTTTTATTTATTTAAATTATTTTTTTCTTTCCGCAAATTTGAGGGTGTCACAAAATTACTTGTTTATCTTTCCGCAAATTCGAGGGTGTCACATTTCAGCATGGTTAAGTCACTAAACCCCTATTGATAGTCCTAATTCCTATCCCAACTCTCGTTATAAAGATAGAAATGACTAATACAAACAATTGCTTATGGCCACTAAACAAAGTTATATAATTTGACACGATCAAAGGAAGAAACAATTAGATGGTTCAATTGGTAACTACTCTTCTTTTAATTCATTTAACTCGTAAATCATTTCAAATATTACAACTCTATTTATTTTATTTACACAATGATAATTTTACAATACTAGAATTAATCTAATTTATATGAGTATGTGATTAAGTAGATTAGTAAGAAAAAGATGTATGAAGTTAGACTATGAAATATAAATACTAAAGTGATTATGGTGATTATATTAACAATGATTCTAATGACAATTTGTAGGATTATATGATTAGGTAAATTATAATGTGACATGCTAAACAATATTTTGGTTTTAACTAGATTAATTTTAGATTGATTTCCTAATAATAACAATATTATGAAAATGATACTAGTGAGATTATAATTCATGATGATAAAAATTGCATAAGTAAATCAAGATTAGAGAATTACCGATATGGAATATGAGTATATAAGAATGAAAGTAAGAACAAATATCCAATAACAAAAGCTAAGTAAACACTAGAGAAATACTAAGAAAACTATAAAAACTTGTAAGAAAGTGTGCTAAAAGATATGTAAAGATGATAATAGATAATTTGGATGCTTGGATGATCATTGGCTTTTATAAGGCTGCATGGCTGCTGATCCTTCGTGCAAATTCGTACCCTAGTCAAAGCATTAAACCACCCATTTAAGGTCGGATTGAAGAAGAGCCAAGGAACGTCTTCTTGCAGAAATACCCGATCGGGTATTGAGCAATCCGATCAGGTTTTTGTGTAATTGGAATTTTCCGCCTTTTCATCCTAGGCACGGAATCCTATGCCTTAGTCTTTGGTCAATGCACTACGGAATTGGGCTTGGGCTGATCTTCTCTTGTCTTGGGTTGAGTTTTCTTTTAAAGTTCAAAGCCAAAATCCCAATTGAGTCCATTCGAGGAAAGATGTAGCGGAATCGTAATCAAATCGTGAACTGGCTATCATCAATTCCTTGAAAACTCGTATCCTAGTGTCTTTGCTCCATAAAGTAGGAAAATATAGCAAAACCGCTTCATTTCCTATAAAACGAGTCAAAACACGCAAAACAACTAGAATAGCAATATTAGCCCGTTAATCACTTAACAAAGTGCATAAATCGTATAGAAATCGAGCTAAAACGGGGGATAAATCAATACAAAATATCACTTATCAAACTCCCCCAAGCTAAACCCTTGCATGTCCTCAAGCAAATATAACAATCATAACTAGGACAAGGGTAGCTAACAATGATCAATCTATCATACAAATCTCAAAAAGTAAGCTTTTAATAAGTAGATGAATCATAAGCCCGCAGCAACAAGGGCGAAGGAAAGTGCGAATCATGGTTGAGATTTACATAACGGCGCAGCATAGAAAATATTATTTGGACCTTTTCAGCTCTTGCATGATCTTTTTGACAATGGACTCTCACGGTACACTCATCACTCAAATTTTTGTAAAATAGGAAATATTGGCTCAAATTTAAAGTGACACTCACCTATCTACAACTTATAAGAATGTGCCCGCAGTCTGGTATGGTAGACAATCCAAAATCATTAAGTAAAACTAATCATGATCAAATTATAATGTAAGAAGCACTAGTAAAGTAAAGAAGAGGCTTGGGAAATTTGGGTAAGAAAGTGGACAAATGAATTTGGTCATGTGGAGCTTAAAGTCAAGCTAGTAATAACCAAATGTGTAGTGGATACTCAATCCAAATCATACCAATTCCCATCAACAAAAGTCAAAGCCAAAAGCAGCATATTGGCCTATTAAACATTAGAATCAAGTTACGACTTCCCATAATTTTCTTTCTTTTCTTTCATTTCATTGAAGCGTTTTTCCTCTTTTTCTTTTTTTCTTTTTTTCTTTTTTTTTTTCCGAGCATTTCTTTTTCATTTTTTCATTTTTCTTTTTCCATAATTTTTCAAAGCTCTTTTTTTTTTCTCTTTTTCTCTTTCACGTCAAAAACCGGGAATCAGTAATCCCGAGACAAGCTCACACCAAATGGTGGCATTATCATAACATCGCAAAATCATAGAACACCCATACACATAAAGTCGGTTACTAGCTCAACAAGGGTAGGCAAAATTTTAATGTAGCTAGAGAAAGAAGGGTGTTTTCGTGAAAGGTGAACAAGAGATTGGATGGCTTCAAAATGTAGATCATGACAGTAATACTTATAGAAAATGGAATAAAAACCATACTTATGCGTTTTGATGTAACACAGACTATAAGGAGAAACTACTCACTCCTAAACTGGGATCGGGTTCAGATGTACCGACCACTGGAGGCTCTACCTTACAATATGAGTAGCTTGCCAAAGGCAAGATCAAGCTTAATTAAGTCCAAATGCAATTTCCTACCTACTGTGTACAAGACATCCCCATGAATGCATAATTCCTCATAATAAAACGAAACATCAGCTTATAAAAACCATAAAATGAGAAATGTAAGATGGAAATGATCTTTTTTTTTTTTTTTGTTAATAAAAACTAAAAAGAAACTAAGAAAATTAAAAGAAAAGAAACTAAAAAGAAAACTAAAAATCTAAATGCAATCCTAAATGCAGTTCCTAAATGCAAATCCTCCCCCAAGTTAAAACTTCACATTGTCCTCAATGTGCAGACAATTATAACATAAACAAACCGAGAAACGGTTGATAGCACATGGAACAGAAAAACGACTTGAAATTCTAATGGGAAAAGGGCAAAATAAAACTAAAAATGTGAAAAATAAAGAAAAGAAATGAAATTCTTACAAAATGGCTAGCCTCCCCCAAGCTAGTATGAACAAGGGGAGCTCATCATCTCATCACAAAGGCCACCAGGTACGGCCTCTCCTCTCAGAAGGAGGTGGCTCGGGTGCGGATCCAGAAACATCTGCATAGTAGGTTTTATCTGCAGAATGATAACTACCACGAGAAGGAAAGATCCCGGTTGGGTTGCTTGTTCCAAAGATCTGATACTCTTCCACCTGGTGATCAGGAAAATCACCGCCCAACCCTCCAAACCTCTCGACGCCATAGTCGGTTCCACAATAATCAGGTCCGGTTCGCGGCACACCTGCACCATAAGCAGCACCATACCTCCCTTCGGGCCAAGGATAAAAAGACGGGTGGGGGCCCTCGGGTCTAATCACACCTTGCCTAGCAAAGTGGTCATATATGGGGTGCAAAGCAAGCTGTTGGTCGGACTGAATTCTATTGGCGGACAATGTTAAAGCTTCAAACATGGCGGTCACATCGCCCGCAGCATGGGTCGATTGAGAGGACGATCCAACCTCAGGGCGGCTGGATCTATGCTGAACAGGGGGGTCAATGGGAATAATATCCCCAACACGAAGGTAGTAGGTAGGTCGAGGTAAGATAGCCTCACCCTCTTGAAGTGGAGGTCGCTGCCGAAGAATTGAAATTTGTTCTACTTCGGCGGTCAACTTGACCGAGTCACAGCCAGCTATCCTCCAAATCATATGGGGGTGAGAAGCACGAAACCAGTTGAGCTGAACAAAATAAGCATAATCCAACCCATTTCCCATCTCGGTGGGAGGGTTAGTCAATGCCTGAAGGTCGGTAGTGGCTTGGTTAAAGCCACAAACTCTCATAGCTAGGTGAGTAATAAGACCTCTATAGACAATGGCTGTGTTCTTGGGATTAACAGCTTTGGTCAACTGAACAGCAAAATGATACGGTATACTAACAGACCACAGTTCATCACCATCCACATTCAAAAATCCTCCTAACATTTCTAACTCTACTCGTCTCACTAAATGAGGTTCAGCACGACCCAAAAAGGTCCATCCCATGAATCTTTGCCAGATTCTAATGGCGGGATGATGGATATGTTGGTGTGGGACATGGTCCCAACGAGAGACAGGGTAAGTCGAAATAGCACTTCAAAGCAGGCTAACATCAAAGCCTTCCGGAGGCAAGGGAACAGTATTTTCAGTGGTGAGACCAAAATAACTAGCAAAGCTTTCTAAGTTCATATTATAATCATCATTAAACAAGCGAAACCGAACTTGAGGCATAGTGTTTCTATTTCTAGACCGATGCAACTCGAATGAGCTCAAAAATTCAAGAGTTAATTGGGGGTAGATCTCATAGCTAAAGTTCATGCTAACATGCATACCTAGACCCCTAAATAACACTTTAACATGCTCAAGAAGTTTCATATGCCTTAAAGAAGAAACATTGAGGAACTTGGTAGCCCTCATACCTTTGCTTTTAAGAATGCACCATTTTTGCCATTGCTCATGTGAGCTAAACTCTACATCCGGGAAGCTAGGATCATGCATAGCATTCCCTTGACTTTCGGGTTGTTCATTAGCTTCAAGCATTTCAATATCTTCCTCTTGTGCTCTACTACTCTCTCCTTGAGTGGAGGTTCTTGCCCTCTTTGATTTCCTTAGTGTAGGTGCCATTTTCTACAAATAACAAGTATTAAAACACTTCATTTATAAACATAATTGGATAGCATAAGTGTTATAATACTAAGCTTTAAGCACAAATTCAAGTATAGTGACCTTAGTGAAACATTGTCATGCTATCTTTTGAGCACAAATGGATGATATTAAGCATAACAATATGTTATTAAGATGAACAACATATACTTAAACCATGAGTTTGGCTACTACCTAAAGGTACCAATTCTAACTTAACATGACAAGATCATAAGTGCATAGTATAAAGCATGAATTCAAGCATCATACTACCACTTAAGCAAAAGTTGTTAGCATATAGCAAAGATGAGTATCCTAATTAGCAAATGAACATCCTAATCAAAGTAATCATCCTAATTAATCACTAGAATTCACTCTATAGCATGTAAGAATCATTAGAAATCCAATTTAAACAAGTTTTGCAATCAAAATCAAGAACCCCCAAATTGGAGTTAGGGTTTGTTTATGTTGGATTTCTGAAAAATATAGAGAGAATGAAGTAACTAAAGTAGAAATAACTTACTTGATGATGCTTAGAAATTGCTCTTGATGAACTATAGGAACAAATTTTGCAAGAATAGACCAAGAATTGAGGGTTTTGAGAAACTTTCAGCTTTGAGATTGAAGAACACGGGTATAAGGTAGCAAGCAAATGGGTAGCAAATGGGTTTTATAGAAGAAAATAGAGTAAAACACGAAACAGACCATTTACCCGATCGGGTAAGCATGGATCCGATCGGGTAAGTTCGCTGATCCGGATTTTGTGTCTTTTTTCTTTGCCACTTGCTCTTACCTTTTGGCTATGTCCTTGAACATATTTACTAACCTTAGTAATCTTGACAACTTGTGCCAAGGATAGCTTCGTCTTGTCTCAATAGGTCCTCTGATTCTAAGTACGGAAATCTATTGACGAAATATGCATAATAACAAGTAAAACGAAGAATGTTTTCCTAACTATTACAACATAAAATCCAAAAATAAAGAGTCCAAATAAAATAGTCCAAACTAAAATCATTTTCTAATAAATAGAAGAAAGAAATGCATAAAGAAAAAAAAAGAAAAGAAAAAGACGAGTTGCCTCCTGACAAGCGCATTTTTGAGTCATGCTAGACTTTGTTGTTCTATCCCTCCTTAAGCCTTATGAAGGGATTTTAGCTCCTAGTAGCTGGATTCATCCTTGAAGTTTCCTCATTTACCTTTTTGCCAACACCTATGGCAATCTCATTCTTCATGCTTGATGGAGCTCTCACCCTTCCCAAAAGGATTTCCGAAAGGTTTGTCACCGATTGTGACTACCAATGGTTCTTCACTCTCTTGGGAGGTTTGGCTAGAACTTGATAGGGTCAACTCATCTACTCTCTTTTGAATAGACAAGATGGTTGAAGTAAGTGAGCCTAAGGCAGAACACATGGATTCTTGGGCTTGACATACTTCTCTCAACTTGGCATTTACTAAACCGTTTTGAAAAGATGAGTATTGTGGTGTATGAGTAGATTGGGCTTGATAAACTCGTGGGTGAAAAGGGTTTAAGGTTGTGAGTTTGTTCCCACATCGTTGAGATATATGCCCTATCCCACCACAAAGTTCACATGGTGTTGTTATAGAGGTAACTGGGTTGAAAGCTTTTGGGCGATATAAGGTACTTTTTGGGGTGGTTTCGTTGGATTGACTAGGACAAGCTAAGGAAATGGTAGTGTCAACATCAATTGAAGTTTCCACTCGACTCTACTTTCGCTCTCCCCCATTGGTTTGTGAACCTTCCCCTCTTTCATTTTGTGATTTAGTTGATAGGTTTGACAAATTGGTTCTAAACCTACGGTGAAAAGCGATGACAATCTCTTCCCACTGCATAGGCCTTGTGGCTTCCTTTAAACGACGGGTGAAACACCACTTAGCTTCTCCCTTTAGTGATAAAGGAAAAAGTGTTTCTCTAATTTCATTTTGGGTGATTCCCTCCCTCACAATGTTTTGACATAACTCACAAAAGGTTTGAAGATGGTGAGACGGGTTTTCGTTTTGTTTTCCTCTAAATTGGTTACCCTCGATGAGAGCAATCAAAGTCAAATGGACCCTAAGGATCCCACTGGCGAGCTCAAAAACCCGGTACCTTGGATCTTCTCTAGTTAGCACCATTTTATCAACCTACAAGAAAAACACAAAAGAGAAAATTAGAAATGAATTAGGTACGGTTGCACCTAAAAATGGTAGATATGGTAAATAAAAACCAACAATTCACAAATAAACAAAACCGTGCTCCCCGGCAACGGCGCCAAAATTTGATCGGTTCTGTCGCGGTCCCGAAACAAAAATAATTACCCGCACTTAGGCTAACAACATAAGGAATGTAATTAGGGAAGTAGGGTGTCGATCCTCAGGGAGTACGTGTTACTTATGAATTGCTATGGATTGGTTTTCAATTAGATTCGAGTCACTTAAGATGGTTGTCTAAACTATTAACATAAAATAAAATGACAAATATATAAATGACGATATGTAAATGACAAATATGTAAATTGCAAAACAAAAAACCCAAAACAGAAGACTTACCCGATCGGGTTGTCACATACCCGATCGGGGAAACCCTCTAATCTGAATATCAACAACAAAATTCTATCTAAAGACGATATTTAAATGACAATATTGAAAGTCTAACTAACTAAACTAATAAACAAGACAATAATAATAAAGTAAACCATCTAAGAACGAGAATAGAAAGACGATAAAATAAACTAGCTAGATAACAATAAATTAAACTATCTAATGCGGTAAAATAAACTAACTAATCAAGTTGATATAGTGAAAGAGAAATGCATGTAAAACTAATTAAAAGTCTCATAGATACCAATATTAGAATTACTATGGTTGTCTAGGCCTTGTAGCGGTATATTCCTTCCGGATTCGTACCGACCTTTTAGTGGGTCCTAACGTCCTTTCAGCATGGTTAAGTCACTAAACCCCTATTAATAGTCCTAATTCCTATCCCAACTCTCGTTATAAAGATAGAAATGACTAATACAAACAATTGCTTATGGCCACTAAACAAAGTTATAGAATTTGACACGACCAAGGAAGAAACAATTTAGACGGTTCAATTGGTAACTACTCTTCTTTTAATTCATTTAACTCGTAAATCATTTCAAATATTACAACTCTATTTATTTTATTTACACAATGATAATTTTACAATATTAGAATTAATCTAATTTATATGATTATGTGATTAAGTAGATTAATAAGAAAAAGATGTAGGAAATTAAGTTATGAAATATAAATACTAAAGTTATTATGGTGATTATATTAACAATGATTCTAATGACAATTTTTAGGATTATTTGATTAGGTAAATTATAAGGTGACATGCTAAACAATACTTTGGTTTTAACTAGATTAATTTTAGATTGATTTCCTAATAATAACAATATTATGAAAATGATACTAGTGAGATTATAATTCATGATGATTAAAATTGCATAAGTAAATTAAGATTAGAGAATTACCGAATTGGAATATGAGTATATAAGAACGAAAGTAAGAACAAATATCCAATAACAAAAGCTAAGTAAACACTAGAGAAATACTAAGAAAACTATAAAAACTTGTAAGAAAGTGTGCTAAAAGAAATGATAATAGATTATTAGATTATTGTAAGATTGTGTGTTTTGATGCTTGGATGATCATTGGCTTTTATAAGGCTGCATGGCTGCTGATCCTCTTGCAAATTCGTACCCTAGTCAAAGCATTAAACCACCCATTTAAGCTCGGATTGAAGAAGAGCCAAGTAACGTCTTCTTGCAGAAATACCCGATCGGGTATTTAGCAATCCGATCGGGTTTTTATGTAAATGGAATTTTCCGTCTTTTCATCTTAGGCACAGAATCCTATGCCTTGGTCTTTGGTCAATGCACTACGGAATTGGGCTTGGGCTGATCTTCTCTTGACTTGGGTTGAGTTTTCCTTCTAAAGTTCAAAGCCAAAAATCTAAATTGAGTCCATTCGAGGAAAGATGTAGCGGAATCGTAATCAAATCGTGAACTGGCTATCATCACTTCCTTGAAAACTCGTATCCTAGTGTCTTTGCTCCATAAAGTAGGAAAATATAGCAAAACCGCTTCATTTCCTATAAAACGAGTCAAAACACGCAAAACAACTAGAATAGCAATATTAGCCCGTTAATCACTTAACAAAGTGCATACGTATAGAAATCGAGCTAAAACGGGGGATAAATCAATACAAAATATCACTTATCATCTAGGTGTAACTTACTTTGATGATTGTACGTGGTATGATGGTCCCTTGTAAGAGGCCTTTGTAAAGGAATAATTAAGTTGTTTTACTATCACCCTAAGCCTGAAAGGAGAAATTTTGTGGAATTAAACCTTAAACCTTTACTCATGCCATCATTCCTTTTCATTTCCATTCTTTAATGTTTTTGTCAAGATTGATCTTTAAGAAATCGCATGCTAGTATTTTATTTCTTACTCGGATATCTTCATAACTCTACTATCTGCTTTATCTCTTTCTTGACCTCGTCATTTTCAGCGTTCCTCTCTTGTAATCCCGTGCCTGGTTATTCTCGTGTTCTCCTTGAGTTTCCTTATCCTTTCTGAACTCGTTGCTGCTTTATCTTTTCTCCAGTGGATTGGATATCCCGTTTGTAAGGCTCAGGGAATAAGTGTAAAGTATTTTGGAATTCTTTAGCAAGAATATGTGTCTTTGGATGGAGCAAATTTCATGTTGTATTTGATCATGGGAAATAGGACTTAAGCTCTAGGATGAATCCTAATAGTGATAATGTATCCTCTCTTAGTGGTTTTAGATTTGGAGCTTGGTATTGTAGTGTCATTTTGAGAATTGAGTTGATCATGATAATAGTTCGTTGTTGTTGGGTATTATAACGGTTGCTTGGTATGTCATTTGGGAATTAGATGTCTCTAATTGGTGGATTCTAAAAGAGACTTTGCTTTAGGGAAATTGAGTCGGTTGGTCGGTTCTGTCGCGGTCCCGAACAAAAATAATTACCCGCACTTAGGCTAACAACATAAGGAATGTAATTAGGGAAGTAGGGTGTCGATCCTCAGGGAATACGTGTTACTTATGAACTGCTATGGATTGGTTTTCATTTAAAATCGAGTCACTTGAGTTGTTTGTCTAAACTATTAACATGAAATAAAATGACAAATATGTAAATGACAATATGTAAATGACAAATTTGTAAATTACAAAACAAAAAACCCAGAATAGAAGACTTACCCGATCGGGTTGTCACGTACCCGATCGGGGAAACCCTCTGATCTGAATATTAACAACTAAATTCTATCTAAAGACGATATTTAAATAAAAATATTGAAAGTCTAACTAACTAAACTATTAAACTAGAGAATAACAATAATAAAAACTATCTAGGAACGGAAATAAAAAGACGATAAACTAACTAGATAACGATAAAGTAAACTATCTAATAATAGAAATAAAAAGACAATAAAATAAACTATCTAAAACGATAA
The DNA here is from genome assembly GCA_022085475.1 of Heliosperma pusillum. Taxonomy (NCBI): domain Eukaryota; kingdom Viridiplantae; phylum Streptophyta; class Magnoliopsida; order Caryophyllales; family Caryophyllaceae; genus Heliosperma; species Heliosperma pusillum. The sequence goes on from JAIUZE010016968.1 coordinate 11,298, forward strand.
AGTAAACTAATTAATCAAGTTGATATAGTGAAAGAGAAATACATGTAAAACTAATTAAAAGTCTCATAGATACCAATATTAGAATTACTTATGCTTGTCTAGGCCTTGTAGCGGTATATTCCTTCCGGATTCGTACCAACCTTTTAGTGGGTCCTAACGTCCTTTCAGCATGGTTAAGTCACTAAACCCCTATTGATAGTCCTAATTCCTATCCCAACTCTCGTCATAAAGATAGAAATGACTAATACAAACAATTGCTAATGGCCACTAAACAAAGTTATAGAATTTGACACGACCAAAAAAAGAAACAATTTAGACAGTTCAATTGGTAACTACTCTTCTTATAATTCATTTAACTCGTAATTCATTTCAAATATTACAACTCTATTTATTTTATTTACACAATGTTAATTTTACAATATTAGAATTAATCTAATCTATGTGATTAAGTGATTAAGTAAATTAGCAAGAAAAAGATATATGAAATTCAACTATGAAATATAAATACTAAAGTTATTATGGTGACTATATTAACGATGATTCTAGTGACGAATTTTATGGTTATATGATTAGATAAATTATAATGTGACATGCTAAACAATGTTTTGGTTTTAACTAGATTAATTTTATTTTGACTTCCTAACAACAACAATATTATGAAAATGATACTAGTGAGATTATAATTCATTATGATTAAAATTGCATAAGTAAATTAAGATTAGAGAATTACCGAATTGGAATATGAGTATATAAGAACGAAAATAAGAACAAATACCCAATAACAAAGGCTAAGTCACACTAGAGAAATACTAAGAAAACTATAAAAATTTGTAAGAAAATGTGCTAAAAGATATGTAAAGATGATACTAGATTATATGAAAGTAAGATTAGATAAAAGATAATTGGATGGATTAAGGATGATTAGATGATTGGATGATCATTGGCTTTTATAAGGCTGCATGGCTGCTCATCCCTCGTCCATATTCGTACCCTAGTCAATGCATTAATGTACTCATTTAAGCTCGGATTGAAGAGGAGCCAAGTAACGTCTTCTTGCAGAAATACCCGATCGGGTAACAGGTAATCCGATCGGGTTTTTGTGTAAGTCGGATTTTCCGTCTTTTCATATTAGGCACGGAATCCTATGCCTTAGTCTTTGGTCAATGCATTACGGAATTGGGCTTGGGCTGATCTTCTCTTGACTTGGGTTGAGTTTTCTTTTAAAGTTCAAAGCCAAAATCCAAATTGAGTCTATTCGAGGAAAGATGTAGCGGAATCGTAATCAAATCGTGAACTGGCTATCATCAATACCTTGAAAACTCGTATCCTAGTGTCTTTGCTCCATAAAGTAGGAAAATATAGCAAAACCGCTTCATTTCCTATAAAACGAGTCAAAACACGCAAAACAACTAGAATAGCAATATTAGCCCGTTAATCACTTAACAAAGTGCATAAATCGTATAGAAATCGAGCTAAAACGGGGGATAAATCAATACAAAATATCACTTATCAAACTCCCCCAAGCTAAACCCTTGCTTGTCCTCAAGCAAATATAACAATCATAACTAGGACAAGGGTAGCTAACGATGATCAATCTATCATACAAATCTCAAAAAGTAAGCTCTTAATAAGTAGATGAATCATAAGCCCGCAGCAACAAGGGCGAAGGAAAGTGCGAATCATGGTTGAGATTTACATAACGGCGCAGCATAGAAAATATTCTTTGGACCTTTTCAGCTCTTGCATGATCTTTTTGACAATGGACTCTCACGGTACACTCATCACTCAAATTTTTGTAAAATAGGAAATATTGGTTCAAATTTGAAGTGACACTCACCTATCTACAACTTATAAGAATGTGCCCGCAGTCTAGTATGGTAGACAATCCAAAATCATTAAGTAAAACTAATCATGATCAAATTATAATGTAAGAAGCACTAGTAAAGTAAAGAAGAGGCTTGGGAAATTTGGGTAAGAAAGTGGACAAATGAATTTGGTCATGTGGAGCTTAAAGTTAAGCTAGTAATAACCAAATGTGTAGTGGATACTCAATCCAAATCATACCAATTCCCATCGACAAAAGTCAAAGCCAAAAGCAGCATATTGGCTTATTAAACATTAGAATCAAGATACGACTTCCCACAATTTTCTTTCTTTTCATTCATTCCATGGAAGTGTTTTTCCTCTTTTTTTTTTCTTTTTTTTTTTCTTTCTGAGCTTTCAATTTCATTTTTTTCATTTTTCTTTTCTCATCATTTCTCAAAGCTCTTTTTTTTCTTTTTTTTTTTTCTCTTTCACATCAAAACCCGGAAGTCAGTAATCCCGAGACTGCTCACACCAAATGGTGGCATTATCATAACATCGCTGTGACACCCTCGAATTTGCGGAATGATAAACAAGTAATTTAAATAAATAAAAGATGAGAATACATTTTTAATAGGTTCACTTTAGTGAAAATCGGTAAATTTTAAAACCGGAACCTACCATTAAATATATTCATCATAACAAAGGTGTCTTAAAGAAAAAGGTTCATAACAAAAAGGAAATAATCTTATACATAAGAAGTATCTAAAACGGGAGACATATCTCCCTAATAAATACGGAAATAAAAGAGTGTATTAAATAATACAATCCTAAGAACCGAATATAGGTCAAGGTAATACTTCACTCCCTAGCTCCGTCAAGTACCCAAGAAATGCATAACAAACTGCCAACCGCCTTAATATAAACAACGGAGCCACAGTCAGTGGGAGTAACTCCGAGGTCTCCCAGCCCCGAAATGTCGAGTTTAATAAAACATTAATAACATAAAAGAGATGTAAATATGGAAATACAAAAACCTTAATCATATAACTATAGGTGCTTTTCATGTTATGAAACAAATAACTAACATATTAACCTACATATGAAGGTTAAGATACTCATGTCAAGCTTATCATGTGAATCAGTTAACAACCGGTAATCCAAACTCTATCAACCTTAGCCGGCTTGCATCTCACCTTCTAAGATTCATAGAATCATAAAACATGAAAGACCAATCCGTCTAGAAACAGGCATAAGTTCTTAGTACAGTCAATAGTCGACTTCTGTAACTCGAGTCTATACCACAAGGTAGGAAAACATCCTAGCCCTAGACTGATCATACCTAGCGACAACAGCTAACCCATTCCCTGTCTCATTACATAACCGTACATGAGAAACTCTGATAGGCGACCCCCTAAGCAGAGATGGCTAGTACTTAAGCTGGCTCCCTTCCCAAAGCGGAACTCTTAGGACGCCATGCCCCCGGCTTGGTATCAAAAGGCCCAAGCCAGTGACACAAAAGCTATTAACCATGAACTATATACTCGTTAAAGATAGTAAGGCCTATCAATGTCATGGTCCAAGATACTCCTTTATAATTAAGAATGGTCAAGAACGCCATATACTCATAATTCTCTATGGGTACTTAGTCAACACGCCATATATCATACAATCACACAGTCACGGGAACAACTTCCTATCATGTGACTAATTGCATATAAATCTCATTCAAATATCATATCTCCTCATATCTACTAAGGCTCATTCATTCATTAAATAAAACCTTACTTGGAGACAAATCCCCGACCCGAGTCCCGCGACGGGTCATCAGTCAAAACGGGGCTGACTAGATCTTAGTTTGACCAAACCCGTTTGGTCAAACCGGCTAGAAACAGAGTCTTAGCCATTTAGGCTTGAACATAAGTATATCATAATCATTTCATGCTATTTCATTCTAATTTCTAACATATGAATTATTAATTCTTACCAAACCCGCTTGACTTAAAAGATATCAAATTAAACTAAAATCTTATGTTATAATTTCTAACATGTGAGAAATAATAATATTATGAAAAACCTTTTAATTAAATAATTTACTTATTAAAATTTCCCACTTGCTAAATATTACATAACACGATATAATAATAACGATAAACTCAAAAACCGTCACAAGTCCAAAGGGAGGACTCACGGGTCATGGTTGGACCGGATTGGACCGGGCCTAGACTGGGCCCACGGGCTGGTTTGGGCCGGTTTTGGTCTACTTTTTCTAAAACCGTTTCTTAATATTTCCCGCATGCTTAACATATTTAAAACCCGTCAAAACAACAACAAAATAATCAAGTATCGACACAAGCCCAAAGGGCAAGACACGGACCAACCCAGACCGGGTCTGAACCGGCCAGGACCGGCCTAGTTTGGGTCGGTTTTCCAGCCACCAAAACAGCCACCACTCACGGCCACCAACAACAACCACTCCAACTTATTTCTAACATGTTTTAATTAACAACAACCATTTTAACAACCAATTCAACCATCATTCATACTAAAAATCATGATTACGAACAAATCATCCAACATGTCAAGAACACTAAATATGTTAAAAACTCATACAACATAATAAATAATAACAACTTTTCATGTTACTACTTAAAACCGTAAATAACAAAAACAACAACTAAAGTATGTAACATTAATTCGTCGAGTAACTCGGAATCGTTACCTTAGCTAGCACAATATCAAGTAGCACCCAAAATAAGAACTAAAAACCCGTCTACTAATCTTCTTCTAAAATATACGAGTCACCAAACTCGTCTTCATAATCTTCTTCTATAAGAAATGACCAAAATAACATTATTAGTATTAAAACTTGATTTCAACAATTAAAGTGTTGAAAACGATTTTGTCAGAATTGAAAATAAAACGTACATGGAGATGAAGAGCGGAAAGGAGACTCTAGAAATATAAGTTAGGACGGATTTGACCAAGTAACGAAGGTTTTGTGACGATTTTGCTCAAGAACGATCAAGAACGATCAAGAACGATTTTGATTATATTAAAGAAAGTATTAAAGAGGTATTAAGTTGATTTAATGTAAAATAAGAAGATAATTAGTGAATAAGTGGGAGAGGAGTGCCGTGTAATTATAGAGGGTTAATGGAGCCGGGTTTTGAAATTGTTGTTACGGAATTGACTCGGGTTTTATAATTATATTATGGTAATTGTTTAGATATTAGTAGATATTAAGTTAATTTAATCAAATATCTAGATATTATTTAGATATTATGTTATTGTAATCAAAAGAAAGAAAATATCTAATCTTAAGAGAGGAGAGGGGAGCCGTGTGGTCATAGAAGAAATCGGGTCTGTTTTTAAGCGAATTGCGGAGTTTAAGTTGACCGATCGATAAAGTTACAAATATCTTAGATATTATTATTAGTTTAATCAAAAGATCAAAAGATCTAATATGAGTGGAAAAAGGTGACATGGGGCGTGTGACTCATGCAAGAGTCGGGTTTCGGGTTTGTTTCGGGACTTAAGTTGACTCGGGAATAGTTAAATGACATTCGGGGTTAAACCGTAAAACCTTCTCTTTAATTCCGAATAAATTCAAAATAATTATATTAAATTATCATAAATTCAAATAAATCTTAATAAATTAAAATAAATTAAATTTATTATTTTTCAAATATAATTTCGGTCTTTCAAATTACGGGTTGTTACAATCGCAAAATCATAGAACACCCCTACACATATAGTTGGTTACTACCTCAACAAGGGTAGGCAAAGTTAAAATGTAGCTAGAAAGAAGGGTGTTTTAGTGAAATGTGAACAAGAGATTGAATGGCTTCAAAATGTAGATCATGACAGTAATACTTATAGAAAATGGAATAAAAACCATACTTATGCGTTTTGATGTAACACAGACTATAAGGAGAAACTACTCACTCCTAAACTGGGATCGGGTTCAGATGTACCGACCACTGGAGGCTCTACCTTACAATATTAGTAGCTTGCCAAAGTCAAGATCAAGCTTAATTAAGTCCAAATGCAATTTCCTACCTACTGTGTACAAGACATCCCCATGAATGCATAATTCCTCATAATAAAACGAAACATCAGCTTATAAAAACTATAAAATGAGAAATGTAAGATGGAAATGATCTTTTCTATTTGATTTTTTCGATTTTTTTCGATAAACTAAAAAGAAATTAAGAAAACTAAAAGAAAATAAACTAAAAAGAAAACTAAAAATCTAAATACAATCCTAAATGCAGTTCCTAAATGAAAATCCTCCCCCAAGCTAAAACTTCATATTGTCCACAATGTGCATGCAATTATAACAGAAACAAACCGAGAAACGGCTAATAGCACATGTAACAGAGAAATAATATGAAATTCTAATGGGAAAAGGGGCTTAAAATGAAAACTAAAAATGTGAAAAATAAAGAAAAGAAAAGAAATAAAATTCTTACAAAATGGTTAGCCTCCCCTTTGCTAGTATGAACAAGGGGAGCTCATCATCAAATCACAAAGGCCACCACCCACGGCCTCTCCTCTCAGAAGGAGGTGGCTCGGATGCGGATCCAGAAGCATCTGCATAGTGGGTATCATCTGCAGAATGATAACTACCACGAGAAGGAAAGATCCCGGTTGGGTTGCTGGCTCCAAAGGTTTATACTCTTCCACCTGGTGATCAGGAAAATCACCTCCATACCCTCCAAACCTCTCAACACCATAATCGGTTCCACAATAATCCGGTCCGGTTCGCGGCACACCTGCACCATAAGCAGCACCATACCTCCCTTCGGGCCAAGTATAAAAAGACGGGTGGGGGCCCTCGGGTCTAATCACACCTTGCCTAGCAAAGTGGTCATATATGGGGTGCAAAGCAAGCTGTTGGTCGGACTGAATTCTATTGACGGACAATGTTAAAGCTTCAAACATGGCGGTCACATCGCCCGCAGCATGGGTCGATTGAGAGGACGATCCAACCTCAGGGCGGCTGGATCTATGCTGAACAGGGGGGTCAATGGGAGTGATATCCCCAACAGGAAGGTAGTAGGTAGGTCGAGGTAAGATAGCCTCACCCTCTTGAAGTGGAGGTCGCTGCCGAAGAATTTGAATTTGCTCTTCCTCGGCGGTCAACTTGACCGAATCACGGCCATCCTCCAAATCATATGGGGGTGAGAAGCACGAAACCAGTTGAGCTGAACAAAGTATGCATAATCTAACCCATTTCCCATCTCGGTGGGAGGTGTAGTCAATGCCTGAAGGTTAGTGGTTGCTTGGTTAAGGCCACAAACTCTCATAGCTAGGTGAGTGATAAGACCTCCATAGACAATGGCTGTGTTCTTGGGATTAACAGCTTTGCTCAACTGAACAGCAAAATGATACGGGACACTAATAGACCATGGTACATCACCATCCACATTCAAAAATCCTCCTAACATTTCTAACTCTACTCGTCTCACCAAATGAGGTTCAGCACGACCCAAAAAGGTCCATCCCATGAATCTTTGCCAGATTCTAATGGCGGGATGATGTATATGTTGGTGTGGGACATGGTCCCAACGAGAGACAGGGTAAGTCGAAATAGCATTCCAAAGCAGGCTAACATCAAAGCCATCCGGAGGTGAGGGAACAGTATTTTCAGTGGTGAGACCAAAATAACTAGCAAAGTTCTCCAAGTTCATACTAAAATCATCATTGAACAAACGAAACCAAACTTGAGGCATAGTGTTTCTATTTCTAGACCGATGCAACTCGAATGAGCTCAAAAATTCAAGAGTTAATTGAGGGTAGGTCTCATAGCTAAAGTCCATGCTAACATGCATACCTAGACCCCTAAACAACACATTAACATGCTCAAGAAGTTTCATATGCCTTAAAGAAGAAACATTAAGGAACTTTGTAGCCCTCATTCCTTTGCTTTTTAGAACGCACCATTTTTGCCATTGCTCCTGTGAGCTAAACTCTACATACGGGAAGCTAGGATCATGCATAGCATTCCCTTGATTTTGTTCATTGGCTTCAAGCATTTCAATATCTTCCTCTTGTGCTCTACTACTCTCTCCTTGAGTGGAGGTTCTTGCCCTCTTTGATTTCCTTAGTGTAGGTGCCATTTTCTACAAATAACTAGTATTAAAACACTTCATTTGTAAACACAATTTGATAGTCATAAGTGTTATAATACTTAGCTTTAAGCACAAATTCAAGTATAGTGACCTTAGTAAAACATTGTCATGCTATCTTTTAAGCACAAATGGATATTTATAAGCATAGCAATATGTTAATTAGGTGAGCAACATATACTTGAATGAATTTGGCTACTACCTAAAGGTACCAATGCTAACTTAACATGACAAGATCATAAGTGCATAGTATAAAGCATGCATTCAAGCATCATACTACCACTTAAGCAAAAGTTGTTAACATATAGCAAAGATGAGTATCCTAATTTAGCTAATGGGCATCCAAATCAAAGTAATCATCCTAATTAATCACTAGAATTCACTCTATAGCATGTAAAAATCATTAGAAATCCAATTTAAACAAGTTTTACAACCAAAATCAAGAACCCCCAAATTGGAGTTAGGGTTTGTTTATGTCGGATTTCTGAAAAATATTGAGAGATTTAAGTAACTAAAGTAGAAATAACTTACTTGATGATGGTTAGAAGTTGCTCTTGATGAACTATAGGAACAAATTTTGCAAGAATAGACTAAGAACTGAGGGTTTTGAGAAAATTTCAGCTTTGAGATTGAAGAACACGGGTATAAGGTAGCAAGCAAAAGGGTAGCAAATGGGTTTTATAGAAGAAAATAGAGTAAAACAAGAAACAGACCATTTACCCGATCGGGTAGACATGGATCCGATCGGGTAAACCTGCTGATCCGGTTTTTGTTTCTATTTTCTTTGCCACTTGCTCTTACCTTTTAGCTATGTCCTTGCACATACTTACTAACCTTAGTGATCTTGACAACTTGTGCCAAGGATAGCTTCGTCTTGTCTCAATAGGTCCTCCGATTCTAAGTACGAAAATCTACTGACGAAATATGCATAATAACAAGTAAAACGAGAAAAGTGTTCCTAACTATTACAACATAAAATCCAAAAATAGAGTCCAAATTAAATAGTCCAAAATAAAAATCATTGTCTAATAAGTAAAAGAGAAAAATGCATAAAGAAGAAAGAAAAGGAAAAGACGGGTTGCCTCCCGACAAGCGCATTTTGAGTCATGCTAGACTTTGTTGTTCTATCCCCCCTTAAGCCTTATGAAGGGATTTTAGCTCCTAGTAGCTGGATTCGTCCTTGAGGTTCCTCATTTACCTTTTTACCAACACCCATGGCAATCTCATTCTTCCGCAGTTTTGAAAGCTTCGAGGTCGCCATCCCCAACGCTCAACACATCCCCCTTTTTGTCAAAGGTGGCACTCGATCCACCTATTTCAAATGTGATCCTTTCTCCTTTCACATCAATACAAGCTCCAACCGTATTTCGGAAGGGTCTCCCTAATATGATATGGTCATCCCTTTCTCCCTTTGAATATATTACATAAAAATCGACGGGGATGAGGAAATACCCAATCCGTATTGGGACATCTTCCACAATTCCTGCCGGAGTATGCATAGATCCATCGGCAAGTTGGAGGCTAGTACTAGTGAATTTCATTTGTATGGGGCAATGTTCATGATAGACATCAAAAGGCATGACGCTAATTGAAGCTCCTAAGTCACACAATGCACCTCTTACCTTATGAAAACACATGGTGAAAGAAATGTTGAAACAACCTGGATCTTTAAGTTTGGAGGGAATGAGGATCTTCCCTTCTTCAAGGTTAGGTTCCTTGTGATTATCCTTGGTTGCTTCTTTTTCCTTAGATATCTTGCCAATCCTTGCTTCTATCTTTGAAAAAGCTTCGTTTGTTGCCAAAGTTGCCTCTTCAATCATTTCTTCCAATTTCCCTTGTGCTTTTATCATTGACATGATCAAAGCTTCGAGACGAGATGTCTCCTCATGTGTAGGGGTTTTGGTTGGTTTGGATAGTGTTGGATTGTTGCTAAGTTCATGGGGTAACCTATAAATTGTCTCCTTACTCTTTCCATTCCCAAGAGGGTGATCACAAGGTTTGTCACTAATCATGTCAATTGTGACAATTGATGGCACGTCTCTCTCTTGGGTATTATGACTAGAACTCGATGGGGTCAACTCCTCCACTCTCTTTTGGAGAGATAAAATGGCTGATTTGAGCGAGTTTAGGCTAGAAAGGAAGTAAGAGCTCATGTTATGTTGGGTTTGGGTTATCTCCCTTAACTTGACATCTAATAGACCATTTTGAAAAGGTGGGTATTGTGGTGTATGAGTAAGTTGGGTTTGATTAACTTGTGGGTGGAAAGGGTTTAAGGTTGTGAGTTTGTTCCCACATCGTTGAGGTACATGCCCTATCCCACCACAAAGTTCACATGGTGTTGTTATTGAGGTAAATGGATTAAAATTTTTGGGACGATATAATGTACTTTTCGGGGTGGTTTCGTTGGATTGACTAGGACAAGCTAAGGAAATTGTAGTGTCAACTTCATTTGAAGTTTCCACTCGACTCTTCTTTCGCTCTCCCCCATTGGTTTGCGAACCTTCCCCTCTTTCATTTTGTGATTTAGTTGATAGGGTTGACAAATTGATTCTAAACCTACGGTGAAAAGCGACGACAATCTCTTCCCACTGCATAGGTCTTGTGGCTTCCTTTAAGCGACGGGTGAACCACCATTTTGCTTCTCCCTTTAGTGAGAAAGGAAAAAGGGTTTCTCGAATTTCGTTCTGGGTGATTCCCTCCCTCACAATGTTTTGACAAAACTCACAAAAGGTTTGAAGATGGTGAGACGGGTTTTCGTTTGGTTTTCCTCTAAATTGGTTACCCTCGATGAGAGCAATCAAAGTCAAATGGACCCTTAGGATCCCACTGGCAAGCTCAAAAACCCGGTACCTTGGATCTTCTCTAGTTAGCACCATTTTATCAACCTACAAGAAAAACACAGAAGAGAATGTTAGAAATGAATTAGGTACGGTTGCACCTAGAAATGATAGAAATAAAAACCAACAATTCACAAATAAACAAAACCGTGCTCCCCGGCAACGGCGCCAAAATTTGGTCGGTTCTGTCGCGGTCCCGAACAAAAATAATTACCCGCACTTAGGCTAACAACATAAGGAATGTAATTAGGGAAGTAGGGTGTCGATCGTCAGGGAATACGTGTTACTTATGAACTGCTATGGATTGGTTTTCATTTAAAATCGAGTAACTTGAGTTGTTTGGCTAAACTATTAACATGAAATAAAATGACAAATATGTAAAGGACAATATGTAAATAACAAATATGTAAATTACAAAACAAAAAACCCAGAACAGAAGACTTACCCGATCGGGTTGTCACGTACCCGATCGGGGAAACCCTCTGATCTGAATATTAACAACTAAATTCTATCTAAAGACGATATTTAAATAACAATATTGAAAGTCTAACTAACTAAACTATTAAACTAGAGAATAACAATAATAAAAACTATCTAGGAACGGAAATAAAAAGACGATAAACTAACTAGATAACGATAAAGTAAACTATCTAATAATAGAAATAAAAAGACAATAAAATAAACTATCTAAAACGATAAAGTAAAATAATTAATCAAGTTGATATAGTGAAAGAGAAATACCTGTAAAACTAATTAAAAGTCTCATAGATACCAATATTAGAATTACTTATGATTGTCTAGGCCTTGTAGCGGTATATTCCTTCCGGATTCGTACCGACCTTTTAGTGGGTCCTAACGTCCTTTCAGCATGGTTAAGTCACTAAACCCCTATTGATAGTCCTAATCCTATCCCAACTCTCGTCATAAAGATAGAAATGACTAATACAAACAATTGCTTATGGCCACTAAACAAAGTTATAGAATTTGACACGACCAAAGGAAGAAACAATTTAGATGGTTCAATTGGTAACTACTCTTCTTATAATTCATTTAACTCGTAATTCATTTCAAATATTACAACTCTATTTATTTTATTTACACAATGTTAATTTTACAATATTAGAATTAATCTAATCTATGTGATTATGTGATTAAGTAAATTAGCAAGAAAAAGATATATGAAAGTAAACTATGAAATATAAATACTAAAGTTATTATGGTGACTATATTAACGATGATTCTAGTGACGAATTTTATGGTTATATGAGTAGATAAATTATAATGTGACATGCTAAACAATGTTTTGGTTTTAACTAGATTAATTTTATTTTGACTTCCTAACAACAACAATATTATGAAAATGATACTAGTGAGATTATAATTCATTATGATTAAAATTGCATAAGTAAATTAAGATTAGAGAATTACCGAATTGGAATATGAGTATATAAGAACGAAAATAAGAACAAATACCCAATAACAAAGGCTAAGTAACACTAGAGAAATACTAAGAAAACTATAAAAACTTGTAAGAAAATGTGCTAAAAGATATGTAAAGATGATACTAGATTATATGAAAGTAAGATTAGATAAAAGATAATTGGATGGATTAAGGATGATTAGATGTTTGGATGATCATTGGCTTTTATAAGGCTGCATGGCTGCTGATCCCTCGTCCATATTCGTACCCTAGTCAATGCATTAATGTACTCATTTAAGCTCGGATTGAAGAAGAGCCAAGTAACGTCTTCTTGCAGAAATACCCGATCGGGTAACAGGTAATCCGATCGGGTTTTTGTGTAAGTCGGATTTTCCGTCTTTTCATCTTAGGCACGGAATCCTATGCCTTAGTCTTTGGTCAATGCATTACGGAATTGGGCTTGGGCTGATCTTCTCTTGACTTGGGTTGAGCTTTCTTTTAAAGTTCAAAGCCAAAATCCAAATTGAGTCTATTCGAGGAAAGATGTAGCGGAATCGTAATCAAATCGTGAACTGGCTATCATCAATACCTTGAAAACTCGTATCCTAGTGTCTTTGCTCCATAAAGTAGGAAAATATAGCAAAACCGCCTCATTTCCTATAAAACGAGTCAAAACACGCAAAACAACTAGAATAGCAATATTAGCTCGTTAATCACTTAACAAAGTGCATAAATCGTATAGAAATCGAGCTAAAACGGGGGATAAATCAAT